>ML825054.1:31485-56513 GCA_009831015.1 Picea engelmannii | reverse complement strand
TTGTGTTGTGTCCTCTTCTTTCACCATTTAGGATTTCTCAACTCTTGTTGTCCTCGTCTGTTCTAATTCATGTTTCAAGGCAGTCACTTCTTGTTGTCCTATTTCCATTTTAACCTGCATGCTTGAGATTTATTTCTTAAGAGCTTTGTTTTCTCCCTCTAATTTGCTCTTGAACTCAACAAATTTGTTTACTTTGTTGCCTTCATACCATTTTTTCTCTTCCAAAATTTCAAGTCCCCTTTTCATGCTCATGATTTCTTTCACATATAACTTAGATGACCACATTAATGGTGTTGATGTGGGACTATATAGGTCTTTGTTGTCATTGTTAACTGCTTTTCTGTCTTTTTTGTTTGCTTCGAGAACCTCTTCTTTGTCCAAGTTGGTTTGAGATCCTTAATTTCTATTTGCTCCATATTGGCTTGAGAAGCCTTATTCGATATGTTGTTCACTTTCAGAAAGATCATTGCGAATTTTTTCTTATGTGGTTGCCTTAGCTTTCGGATCTGCCTACACTTTAGAATCCCCTTATATTGCTTCGTGTTTACAAAAGCCAATCTTTCATCTGTATTTCCTACATCCTTCTGAAAGAAATATTCCATAAAAGAACCCTATGCCCTTACTAAATCCTCCATTTTGTCACTACAGGATGGGAAAATGAAGATCAACTAGTAAACTGAGATTGTAAACCCCCACTGTACCCTGTCCTCTCCACAATAATCATGTAGTTTGCATATTTGTTTCAAGTGGTGTTAAGCATTGGTATTTGTGCCTCCTGTACGCTAGACCCCTGGCTCACTTAGGATAAACTTTCTTTTGGTTCCTCCATACCAACCCCCATAATTGTTTTGATGTGTTTTTTGCTAGGTTTTTTTTTGTTTTTCCCACATTTTATTTGTGTCATCCTAAAGGAAATAAACAAAGCTTAAACAAGGAGACAAAAAGAGAGGAAAGAGAGAACCCTTTCCACACCTGTTCCTTATCAAGTAGTAGTTTCACCTTTTCATGTAGAGAAACGAGGTCTCCCTCCTGACTAGGTCCCTCTGTAACCTTCCCCTCGGACAAGAAACTCTCTTGAATCTCAAAAATCTTGAATCGAGAGACCAAAACCCTCGCAAAAACTGGCCTCCTCTGGAGACCGAGTCCCCCTATCACTCGCGGAAACTCTGTCGTTGTCACTCGCTCGGGTCCCTCTATCGTTGTCTCTGGTCCCTTTGTCACTTGCTACCTCGGGTCCCCTCTTGTCTACCACTATCTCGCCCATGTCTACCGTTGTCTCACATGTTATTCCTTAACTTTGTTTTTGACTATTGGATATCCTTAATCCTTGTTCTACCCCTTTTTCATGATTTTTGTTAAACTTTGTTTTTTCCCTTTCTTGGCTTGAAAGCATGATTCCATTCTTTTTATGCACATTTTAAATGTTTTTAAGCAATTAAAAGTTATGATATCATATGATAGATTATTTCCATCACATCACATGTCCTTTTCCCTCATTTAAATTTTCAAATTTGCCAAAGTGGAAAGGGCAGTACAAGAAACACTATTCTTGCAATGCCATGAGTAATTATAGTTTTGCATGCGCCACATTCCCGAGATCATGTTTAAACACCCGAAATTATTGCCAGAGGATATACATATCTGCTTATGATCTATATCAGGTCATGTTTTTCAACGATGACAACTAACTTGAAGGATCGGGTTGTACTTGCCACCTTGATATCAAATCACAATTCTCGATTATTATTCCCCATGTATGAAGTCATTATCTATATATTTTTAGTATGTCTATTACTCCATGCATGCTCTGTACATAAACATAAATCTCCCAGACTTCGACAGTCTTCAAAAGATGGTGATCAAACCTTAAACATTCTCAGAAATCTTCAGCAGAGTTTTATCAGTGTCATGGCACCAAAGAAGAGCGGGCAAATAACTAGGTTAGAGCCAGAGGGCACTGAATTACTTGAAGCTTTTACTAATATGACACAAAAGTTTAAATATGCATGCTGGTTCGATTTATTCTCAACACTTCAGCGTCATGATGAGCAGATTTCCATTATCTCTGCACATAATTTCGATGGTTTTGAAACAATTGTGGGTAAACTCCTCATGCACATGATAGAGCACTCCATAGCAAAAGCGTGTAGGTTACCAGTATACAGAGAGAGATGGTGGGAGAAAGAAACATTAGTAATGGAGTTTGTTAACTGATTTTTTATTCTAGAAAGACAAAACCCCAATTGGAGCTAAGGCATCCCACACAGTTGGGTGAGGAAAGAATGGCACACCGCCCTTTTGATCATTCACAAGTACATCACCTGAGAGGGACATTTTTCTCTAGTTCACCTTTATCATGTTATATTATTAATCCATTTGAATGGTGACTATCCTCTCAATCTGCCCTATTTCTTATTGAAAAGCCTATCTAAGATTTCTAAGAGAATTCAGACACATCCTGCAACAACAAAGAAAAGTCTTTTTTCACCAAGGGTTGATTAAAACATTGGTAATCTTTGCTTTAAATGAGGTTCAAAGGTCTTGGGACTGGTTAATTCAGTGACAAAAACCTAAACAATAGGAACCTAAGTCCAAAACTGCTAGGGAAAAGAAACTTGGAAAAGATAAAAAGACCTCTCAAGCCACTGATGCTTTTGTGAAAGAAAGCTCCCCTGCAGCCAGGGTGACTCGTGCTAGTAAGAGGAAATTACAGACACAACAGGAAATTGAAGATTTGCCTAGAGGTAGACCTAATGAGAAGATCATCAAAGGTCGAGGCAAAAAACTTAAACTTGATAAAGAGATTGATGTCCAAACTGATCCAGACATCAAGGAGTAACTTGATGAACCTTAAGACTATACTGCAAACCCAGTCAAAAAGACCAACCAAGCAAAAGAAACAATCTACTGGAAAAAAGGTTGCAAAGCGTAAGAAAATAAGCAAGAAAACCGAACTTGTATCTAAATACCCTAAAAGAACTACTACCAGGGTTGCGAACAAATTTAGGTTGAACTCAAAGTCTCTGTTTCATCTTTCTATCAAGAAGGAAAACCTTATTATTATTGAAGACAATTCATAAGACACTATGAAGGAGGTTGAAAGACAGACCCTTGCATCTTCTTCACACAGGTTAAAGGAGGAATCTGAAGAAAAAAGGAAAAAACATGAGAAAGGAAAACAAATTGCACAGTATTCAAGGAGACCTATAACTAGGGCAACCACAAGGTCAGTTTCAGTCATTGAATCTACACCCAAAGGCACATATGTAATTGATGATGAGAAAAATGATTCCTTTTCATAAATAAACCAACTACAGGATGTTCCAGAAACCATAGAATCAATAAGCACTGAATAAGAGGATCTTAACACTGGGTTGTTCTCAAAATATGAAATTAAATTAAGGAAACCCCGAACCTCCATAGATTTGAACCTACCTACTCTAGTAGAAGAACATCCAGAGTTCAGGATGGAAACAAGAAAAGAGAAGGACAGTGTAAAAGAGCTGCAGGGTATTATTAGGAAGCCGAGGCAAGAAAAGTCCTTTGTAGAGCAATGGAATGAAAAACAACAGGAAAAGATACAGGAACTCAAAAGGAAGAGGAAAGATCAAAAGGCCCTGCTAAAGGAGGTAAGAGAGTCAAACATAAGACTGTATTGGCATAACGTGGTGTTGACAACTAAACTAAAATAGAGGGATACCAGAGCTTCTACAATTATCATACAATGAAAGCCCAAAGAAAGGCTTCCATATTTTTTGAATTGCTCGAGGCTATTACCAAGATAATGAGGCTGAGCATTTTGGTTAACAATATTTTGTTGAAACTAAATTTTTTGTATCTCAGGTGAACCAACTCAACAATAGTTTTATTCCTCTTTTTGTGGGATTTGGAAAGCTTCATCAAACTGTCATCTAGTCTATATTCGAATTAGTTGACTACATCATATGCATTATAAATATTTGTTCTCCTATAAAATAGCTATTTGATAATATACTATCTAAAACTGTAATATGAAATATAGGATCTTCAAGAATGTTTTTTATGTTTAAAAAGACATTGAAAGGACTAGAAAAGGGTCAATCAGTTGGAGAATCAAGGGTTATTTTTTGTAGAGACTCTTATGTGAGGCAAAGACAATATTTTCATATTTACACTAAATGGAAAAGGCATTTTGATGGTCATAAATTATTTTCTTGTTATTATCTTCTTCTTTTTCTTACTTGAATGCATTTTTATCTGCTGCTAAGCATATGATTTCTTGGTTGTGAGTAATACAATGAAAATTTTGTTGTTTAAATTGTTCATAACTAAGAGTTGCTTTCAAGTACCATGTTTCTTAATGATATTTGGGAATGAGAAATCTATGTGTGAGTGGACAAATTGAATACTCATATATATTTCTTTCTTTATTTACTTTTTACCATATGATTTATCAAACTGTCTGTCATTTACTAAGCTAGTGAGATGTTTATTTGCCTTTTTACATTGAGCCTTATATATTTATTGTATCCTTGAGCCAACATTCAACCATTTCTATATCCTATTCAAAACCTTTATAAAATACCATTGCAATAAACTTGATAATGCCCTAGCTTGCCCTCTCACAATCAAGTGCAACGTTAGGGGCTAACATCACCTATGAGAACTTGGTTTGAAGTAACAGGTTTTCCATGGAGCTTGAGATCATATCAAAATGTGAGAAAGGGAAAAGAACATAAATCATATTAGATTGATAAGGACCTCGAGGCATTAAACATTGAAGATGAAGAGTGTAAGTTTTTGGACTCTATAGAGAAAAAACAAAAGGAAAAAAAGCATAACTAACATCATCACAATGAAAAATTTGCATATGAGTTGGGAGTACCATCAATAGCAAAATATCATAAGTCAAAGTTGGTGGTATTGTGGATGGCAAAAGAAAGGAAATCCAAGTTCATAGACCCTTCAACATTAGGAGAAAACAAGTTAAAAGCAAGTCAAAGTTAACAATAAGAGAAAATAAGTCAAAAACAAGTTAATGTTAACAATAAGAGAAAACAAGTCCAAGTTGATAACACTTTCGACAAAAAATAGATGAGTCTAAATGTTTTATCTTTTGGATTTTTGGGGCAACCTTCACTGGAATTTGAGTATACAATTGTTGGTGAAATCACACATTTTTGTTGCTTAAATTGCATTTTTTAATGCATAAATGGATTTAGCACCCTAAAAAAATCCCTTGGATACTAAGATTGTACAAACTTAACAACTCAAATATGCAATTCCAACAATTTTTGGCTGAATTTTAGGCAATGCTGGTTGGAAAAAATACCTAGAAAAAAGTCCAAAAGGTAGAACGTTTACACTATGCTATAAAAAACAAGTAAAATTCGACAACGATTTTTGTAAAGAAAGAAGCAAAGATGATTTCACACGTGCCTTTGTAAAACGATTCATAAATGATGGATAAAGCTAAGTTGAAGTCCAAGGACTAATGAATAAAGTAGTGCTCAACATACTAAAAATTTGAGAAAAATAAAAGATCAATTTGATTTGATATCATACTTATAAAAAAAGGTTTGATGCAAGGAGAGGATGGTCACGTAATTATTGAGGTGGAAAAGGGAAAAATTGTAAAAGGTAAAGGATTTAGGAAAATATTCAATAATTTTCGAAGTACACACATCATAAAGATCGAAGGAGAGCCAAAGCCACAATACAAGAGCATACAAAGTCAAAGCTTGCAAGTTGAAGTTACACAACACAATAATTAAAAGGAGTTAACAGAGACGTGGAGACTGAGCAAGAGGTATACTATGATGAGGCAAACCACACATGAGACACAAATGGAAAAATTAATTGTGGAGATAGGTAATGATTATATCGAGAAATCATAGATGGAAGAGGTAGAGTAGTTTCCACATCAAAAAGCTTACAAGAAATGGGGAATGATAAGTTCCCCATGCTCAAATTAGCCATCTTAGAGGGGGAATGTCTTAGGTAACATAATGATGATGGATGAGACCCTACTTCACTTGTTGATGAGCGACCAATTAATAAGTGGGGTTCGAGCGTAGATGACTAAAACCCTCCTTTAGATATGTGATTTGTCACAGTTGCTTTAGTTTTAATAGATCTTTTAATGGGAAATTTGCCTCTGTATTTTGTTTATGTTCTCTATTCTTTGGCTCCTACCCACATGTTTGTTTTTATGGTGACTCTATAGAGCCCCCGAGACATAAAATTTATAGTTGTCTATAGTTTTGTGGGATTATGTTGTTATAAATAATAGGTGTGCTCGTTTAACCATAAACAATATAGCAATATTGTCACCCAACCATAGGCCGAAGCCACCCCCGAGCACCTTAACCTTGACAAAGAATAATTTCGGAAGCAAAACCTAGGCCTAATATCCAATCAAGGTAGTGTATCACTCTCCAGAGTTAGCATACCAAGCAGAAAGTCCAAACCATAACCAAGAGAGAGTCTAAGACTGAAATCGAAAATACAAGTTGCAATAGCTACAACTGCAACTACTCTCCAGACTTGTGCACAACTAAATTTCTACAGTTGTGAGTTGTGTGTGTCCAAATGAGCTCTTGCATCCTGTATCCATATTGATGCTCCTTAGCTGTTTGGGCCAACTTCTCATTTTGGAGGCTAAAAAATCAAAATTAAATATTTCCTTTACCTGACTTGTCTTCTAGGGTTATGTCCAATGATTTAGGGTTTCTTCTTGCTTCCCAGAATATTCTATTCTTGTCAAGGTTACACGTGGAGGTTAATACCTCGTGAAGCTACCATAATATCAACACTCCCTCCTACCTAGGGAGGTATTGAAGGAAATGGTCTTGATAAAAAACATACCGTTCAACCGATAGCATCAGCATAGCCATACAGTCTACTCATGATTAGATAACAAGCACCATCATCATTATCAGTGTCATCTGATAGCATCAACTACATCATCTCTCGAAGCCATACTCCATCTAGGTAATTAGGCATGATGTTGAATAAATCACTCACTCTACAGTGTGATACAAGAACCGTTCTCCTAATCTAGACATATGTCCTAGAAGAATAACTATTCCAATAGATGTTGGAAGCCAAGCCATGGAATAGAAGGACTATTCTTCTAATCCAGACATACGTCCTAGAAGAATAAATGTCCTGGACCGTTTTCTCTCTGGAGAATGTATGTCCATCAACACACTAATTATCCATCTAGCTGATAATCATTTTCAACACTACTGATAGTCTACATGGCAATCATAACAATGTCATTCAATAGAAAACAACTGTGTTTATCCATAGTAGTACACAACTACTATCCAGTGGTACACAACCACACCAAGTGGCACACGACTACTTATTCAATGACACATAGTCACAACGAGTGGAACACATCCACCACAGTAGCATACATCTATTGTCCAGAGACATACAATCTCCATAACAATCATATCATTTGATATCAACCTGCATAAAACAATATCATGATATAAACCGAGTCATTTGGGCCATTCTTGCACTCACATCTGTGATATTTGGAAGAACATCTACCCTCAGAATGAAAAACATAAGCCATGGGCTATCTGGACTATTCTTCTCAAGCATAGAAGAATAATTTTCCCCGATTCTTGAGCCTGGACCATTCACCTAACTGGGCCATTCCTCCGGCACTAGTCATAGTGCAACCTGGAAAGAATGAGTCTGCCCTAGGGAATTCTTGTCCCTTATTGTTGAACCCAGACCATTCACTTAACTCGGCCATTCCTCCGGCACTAATCATAGTGCAACCTAGATAGAATGAGTCTTCCCTAGGGAATGATTGTCTGAACCATTTCCTAATGGAAATGATTGTCATGCACCAACCTCCAAAACGAACCATTCTTCGAAACTGCTCACAACTGTGAACTTTGAAAGAATGACTGCCCAACAAGGAAGACCATTCTACTTGACCACTACTCAGAGTGACTACCAAGTGTTGATGATTACAGCTGTGTGAGACATCCTCCAGGACACAAACTGATTGAGTCGACCTAAGAGAGAGCCTCTGAGATGGGTGTGTGGTTCCTATCTGAGACAGAGTTGGAATGTAGTGATGACCTCCTCCTTACAGAGAGTTGAGAAGAAATCAAGATGATTCTCCAGTGTAACAGAGTGAGAAAGGAGATCAGTTGAGTTGGACATGCTTGTGGCTGAGCACAAGGTGAACGTGTGAATTCCCATGAACTAGGTGCATCGCTATGAGACATATGAAAACAATGTATTAGCCTCCTTTGAGCATAAAGTTGAGATGATGAACTCCAGATGACTCTCATGTGTAATGCAGTGGGAAAGAAGATCTGCTGAGTTGGATGTGCCTGTGGATGAGCACATGTGAACGTGATCCTAGTGGTTGAGCACTAATGAGTGTGGTTCTCCTGTGAGACGCAATGAGATGGAGATATGGACATCCCTATGGATGTGCCCCTAGTGGTTGAGCACTAGTGGGTGTATGAGATCCCTTTCTATATTATTCAAGAGTCAGACTTACCTATAACCCTAATTGTAATGTAAAGGGTACAGGTCGGCCCCACCTTAATGTAAAAGATAATTAGTCTGGTAATTATTAATTATATTGTGAGTTAGTGAGGTCGGCCCTGTTATTCCAATAGACACTTATGTTGACATGTACAATCTAATATAAGTAAAGCTAAATTCCCCATTGAGGAATCATATCTTAAGTGTGAGTTTGGAAATTTCAACAAGTACATCTTCTTGGGAAAAGTGTGCACCTCTCTTGGGCGCTAGTCTTCTAGGGTTTGTGAGCACCCTATTGTGTGCTAGGTTTTCTTGGTGGTGGAGATCTTTCTCTTGAAGAATATAGCAAAGGATTGGCTGGGTTTTCTTCCCTTGCTGAGAAGGGTTTCCCAGGATACTTCTTGTGTACTTGTGCATCATGCTTCTTCTTATGATCTTGGTTGTTGCAACAAAATTGTTTATGGTTTAAGTGAAATGATAAAATGGAATGAACTTCATGTTTAAGCCTAGCTTATTGAAAAATCAACATGGTTTCAGAGAATAGGTATTGAAGAACCCACTGCACAAGCTATAAGCTTCTACCAGTCATCCCTCCTCTTTTGCATAACCGTACGACCCTTCCTAGGGTTTCCAGAAAATTCGCACGACCCTCTTCTTTTGGGTGTTTCGGCCCCTAAAACTTGGAGGTTGAGGAAATTTTTGGCATAAGAGAGGACGACCTTCTCCAGCGCACCTCTAGAGACTCTCAGAGTGAAATTTTGAGCATTTTTAAAATTTGGCGTTAGGGTTTCGCAATTTTCTGCAGATTTTTGTTTTTAGGGTTTCTGCAGCGCTTTGAAGAAGCCTTCAAGATTACCTATGTTCTTCTGACTTTCAAGGCTTATTGTTGGCAGCCATAAGCCCAAAAAAAACCTAAGGTTGCTAGCCTAATCTATTCGTTAGGTTATCTAGCCCATTTGACAAAGGTTTGTGAAGAATCTAAAACTATGATGGAAGATAAGCTTGGTGGATCAAGCAACTTCAAGTTCCTGGAAGACAAGACTTCAGAGGAAGATTTATTGTGGATAATACAAAAATAAAAATAAAAATAGTTTACCAGAGACATCTATCGATGAATGGAAGGAAGATGACATCAAGACAAGGAAGCCAAACATCTACTCAAGCTCTTACATTGAAGGGCCAACTTCAAAATAAAAAAATGACAAAAGGTGACACCATGACTACATTCTTCATGAAAGATATCAGAGGACAGAGATCAACCAAGTGCCAATGGAGAAATCATATCAGCACCCTTAGGTATGCACTTGTATATATTATTTGTATCATTGTCATGAGGGAAATTGTAGGAGGAAGGAGCCTTTTGCTGAAGTCATGGATCCAGAGGAATTTCAGTGCATTCAGAGGAACAACACACTGGAAGTGAAGACTCCATGTTTGATTGTTGTAATTGTCATTCCTATAACCTATATTTCTAAGGTTTGCTACATTACAAGTAGGTGTTGTAGCTGTGACAACAATCCTTAAATTGTTTTGTTTCTAGAGATGTACTCGTTATTCTCCTTTAGGAAATATTATTGTTTTGGTCCCTTTTGTTTTCTTGTTCTAGACAGATTAACAACAAAGGAATATGTGTATCCTTCAGAGGGGGTCACTTGACTAAGAGGGAGTCAAAACTATTTGAGAACGAGGAAGAATAGAACCATCATTAAGGCAACCAATGCAATAATGCATGATCAGAATCTTTCTATGATTCTATGGGTAGAAGCATGCATGACACCGTATATGTTCAAAACAAGAGTCTTCACCAGATTTTGAAAAACATTACTTCCGAAGAAACCTTCATCGGAGTGAATCCTGATATTGAACACTTCAAGATATTTGGATGCCTAATGTATTTTCATGTACCCAGAGAGAAGACGTCCAAGCTAGACCCTTTAGAGAGAAGGGATACACTTATGGGATAGCAATGAATCTTTGAAGACATTCCAGATCTACATCCCTGGTCAGAGATAGATTGAGACAAGCAGAGATGTTGTCCTTGAACAAGAGATGACCTTTCAAAGATCCAGAGAATCTCAGATGGAGATTGACAATGAGACTATGCCTTCTCCCCCTTTAGGAGTTCAAAGGGAGACACACATTATTCTAGCTAATCAAGTTGCTCCATTTAATTTGTCCAGAGATATTGTAGTAGGGCATAAAAGGCTTGCCTAGGCTCACTCTACAGAAGGCAGAGAAACATACAAACTTCTCAAGGCAGATCATGAGAGAACAAAGAGATTTTTCGAGCTATTCTTTAGCCATGAGCCACACCATTGATTAAGAGCCTTCTTGTCACAGAGAAGCGGCAGGTGAACAAGTATGGCAAGATGCCATAACAAAAGAATACCAATATATCTTAAATAATGATGTATGAGACATTGTTCCGAGACCGGTAAGGAAATCTATGGTGACTTCCAAGTGGATCTATAAAATCAAGCATGTCGTTGATGGAAGTGTCGAGAAATACAAAATGAGACTTGTAATCAAAGGGTTCCAACAAGAAGAGGGAGTGAACTATGATGAGACATATTGATCCAGTAGCCTGATGCATTTTCATCTGTACTACCATTGATCAGTTGGAAACTATGTTAGATGGATGGATTCTTGATGAGTCTGAGTTCCAACAAGAGTGTTGCTGATCCAAAATTATATTATTACAGTGTTGGTGACGAGAGCCTGATTTTGATGACTTATTCAAAAATCCTTATTGTTGGATACAAGTAAGCTTTGACTTTTGATTTCGAGATGAAGTATCTAAGTATGATGCATTACTTCTTGGGACAAGAAGTATGACAGAGGACCGATGAGATTTTCCTGACTCAAGGAAAATATACATTGGGAATATTAAAGAAGTTTAGTATGACAGAATGCAAATCCACAGTGATGGATTTGAAGAAAATGAATGATGACGATTCAAACGAGATTGATCCACAAATGATTGGATCACTGATGTATCTAGTCAAACACCAGACTTGATTTATGCTATGCAACGAATGTGCTTAGTCAATCCATGAGTCAACCGAGACAAACTAAATGGATAACAATAAAGCATGTACTGAGATATATACGAGGCACAATTGGATATGGCCTGGGATATGCCTCTAGTATGAACTTGAGTTTGCAAGGATATGCCGATACAGATTGAGCAGAGAGTACAGTAAACCAGAAGAGCACGTTCGGTTGTTGTTTTATTGTGAAAGTTACCATGGTTTCCTAATGCAGCAAGAAAAAATCCAATGTGGCCTTGAGTATCACAGAAGCAGAGTATATATCATTGAGTGTGCGAAGCAGTGCGACTTCACAAACTCCTGACAGATTTACTTGATCATGAGATGGATTCTATGATTATGATTCTATGATCATGAGATGGATTCTATGATTTAATTGTGATTATAACATGAGAGGGACACTATCTCTGTCATAGAATGTTTTCACAACGCTCCTGTTGTATATGAGATACTCTGCATCAAGTTGTTTGAATCCATACAAGGTCTTCTTATATCTGCATACATGGGTCTCTTTCTGGTATAAGCTTCTTTCTCACTTGCTTTATTGGGAAGAATAGTCTTTTACATGTAAATTTCAATCCATGGATACTACAAGAGGTATACCTAGAACAAGTTGTTGTCATAGTTTTCTCCCTCCTTCTGGAAGAACCTCTGAATCTTGCAATGCTTCCATTCATAAGTACTTTTCACATTGTTCTTTATCATAACTTCCATTTCTTTTACTTGATTGCTTCTTAGTGAGTTCAAACCAAGCTGGTAGTTTTTGTGATTCTCGGTATAATAACTGGTTGTTTTGACTTTTTCTTTCTTTCTTGGAATCTCCATGTTCTTCCTCGTGTTTTTCTTTAGCCCTTGGGTCCATGGAGTCTTCTATAGATTCCATGCCCTGAAGATTCCAACTTCTTCCTTTCATCATAGGATCATGAATGTAGATGGACAACTAAGGATACTTTAAGGCTTATTTTCAAAGAAGACTTCTTCTAAAGTCAAATTGAACACGTGTTGCTACTTTTAATGGGAACATGGATAGATACTTCATAATCCTCAATGGATCATATTATTTAGGATTAGCTCCCTCTTAATCCTTGCTTCATGCATGAATGCATGCTCTTATCTTGGAATTTTGTAATCATCTCCCTCCATCTAAGATAGTCCATGCTTAAGTTTGCATTCTTATTGCCTTCTGCAAGGTGTCACAAGTCTTTTTCTAATTTCCTCTATTTTGACTTCTTCTGGGTCTCTTCAGGTTTGATTATGATTTCGACTTATCTGACAGTTGTTACTTGTATAATAGCTTCCACAAGAATTGTTACCAAAGATTGTCAACATACTTCATCTTTTCATGTGAATTGTCTGACTTGTAGTCATCGTAATAACAATCCTTATCCTTTTATTCTTCCATAGGTATTGTTTCCCTTGAACATATTTTCTTCTAAGAAATAGATATACATGATATGTACAAGAACTATGTAAACATGATATGTACAAAAGCTTTGAAGAATATTGTTACATTGACTTAGAAGAAGAAGTCTATTTTATATTGCTTGAATTTCTTTGAGGGTTCCCTTTCTTCGACAACTGCTGCTTCGTCTCTTTCCTTCCTTTTCTTTAACTCGGGACAGTGGTTCCAGTAGTGACCATATTTTTGACAGTTGAAGCATTGTATCTTTGACATATCATTTTCTTGATTTGGTTTCTTCCTTGAGCCAAACTTCTTCTTATTCATGAAATTCTTGAACTTTGTTGTGAAAGCTTGATCATCGTATTTCTTTTGGGATTTCTCTTTTGTGTTAATCCATGATTCATCTTCTGCACAACAAGTCCAAAGTTCTTCAAACGTGGGATACTCCCTTCTTGTGTTCATGCTTGCGGCAAATGCATCCCATGTCTTGGGAAGACCATTCAGTACTATATTTACCAGTTCCTTCTCTAAAATGATTTCTTCAATAGCTTGTAGTTGATCTCTTAACTGAGAGATTCTCACAAGGTATGATGTTATGTTGTCATCATCATTCATTTTCATGTCACGAAGCTCATTCTTCAGATTCATTACTTGTCCAATGTTTTTGACTGAGAAGAGGTTAGTTAGGGCATCGTACATCTTAGATGAGTCAAGATGAGAGATGTGGGATATCGAGTGGTCTTTCACAGAGTCCACTATGATACTCATGGCATTGATGTCATTGTCTTTGAACTTCTCCATAACTGCAACGTTATGAGGTTCCTTCTTTTTTCGTTCTTCAAACTATGGTTCCACGATCTTTCCTTTCACGATATCCGACACTTTATTCTTGGCAAGGATGAGTTCAATCCTTGTCTTCAATGCTCTGAAGTTAAAATCCCCTTCTAGCTTGTTTTATGACTTCATAGAGTAGGTCATGACTCCTTTGACTTGGTCAACCTTTGACTTTGACCAAAAACTCAAACTTGACATCTTAGCTTGCTGAGAGTACTAGGAGGTGCGCTAGGTTAGGACACACTAGGCTATCCAAAAATTAGGTCAATCTCTTCACTTAAGGTTCCTCAACAAGAGGGTTAGGGTTTTGTTGCTGCAACAAAAAATTTGACTGCAACTGCAACTGTAACTAAGCAAATCCTCCCAATCTATCTTCCAGTAGTTAGATTGTCCGAAGATAGTGTGGGCCCATAACCTGTTAGAAATAATAGGTGTGCTCGTTTAACCATAGATCATATAGCAATATTGTCACCCAACCATAGGCCGAAGCCACCCCTAAGCACCTTAACCTTGACAAAGAATAATTTTGGAGGCAAACCCTAGGCCTAATACCAAATCAAGGTAGAGTATCGCTCTCCAGAGTTAGCATACCAAGAAAAAAGTCCAAACCATAACCAAGAGAGAGTCCAAGACTGAAACATAAAATACAAGTTGCAGTAGTTGCAACTGCAACTACTCTCCAGACTTGCGCACAACTAAATTTCTGCAGTTGCGAGTTGTGTGTGTCGAAATGAGCTCTGGCATCCAGTATTCATACCGATCCTCCTTAGCTGTCTGGGTCGACTTCTCATTCTGGAGGCTAAAAACTCAATATTAAATATTTCCTTTAGTCAACTTGTCTTCTAAGGTTATGTCCAATGCTTTAGGGTTTCTTCTTGCTTTCCATAATATTCTATTCTTGTCAGGGTTACACGTGGAGGTTAATACCTCCCGTAGCTACTATATTATCAACATATGCTAGTTGCTAGTTTTTTTCTCATGGTGATTGCCTTTATGATGCAATTTTTTTGTATAGAATGAATGTACATATCGTTTATTAGTAAAGTGTAAAAGAGACAGTCTCATTAAAAAAAACATAAATGTTGGTCAAGCCCATGATCCAACCATCCAAATTCAAAATAATATTAAAGGGGTCAATGCCCCATCCCATCAATAAAGTGGCAAGTTGGAGTGAGACCAAGGTTTTTACTTCACTGTTGCCATTGGTGCATCACCTCCTCCATCGAGAAACAAGATTGTGGGCTTATTGGGTGTCAATATACACATGGTTGTTGTGTTGGTAGGTTGAGTTTTTTGTGTTGTAATAGTCTTATTGTTTTAAGAGTTCTTGCGAACCCATAATCCATCAATATCATCGTTAGATTGAGGAATCAATAGAGCATGAGCTTGACAAAATTGATTAGTAGGAGCCACTAGGGTTTGGGCTTAACCATTATTGGGAAATTGCAGATTTGTGGTCCAAGCTATGGCAACAAAATCAAGTGTTGAGAAAACCAATATACAATAAAATATAATATTAATCCGTTTGTGAGGTCACAACCTAGATAGACACCAAATTGATATGTGATCTTTTTATTTGTGGGACAAGCAACTCCCTCCCCACAATGATTTGACTACTTAGTCTATGGAGATATACACACCATATTTCCCTCCAGATTCAAACCTACGACCTCTAAGGAGGAAACACATGTTCTCAACCATTAGATGCACTCAACTAAGGATGTTTTCCTTAAGATCGTTAGACATGATAATTCTCAATGAAACCCTTTTCTAAGGTCTAGGGTTAAAAAAGCATTCAGAGTTGGGGAAACAAATCATGGTAAATAAAGCATACTATTAGAGAAGGGTTGTGCTTAGGGAAAGTCCAAAATTTCATGAGCGGGCCAAGGAAGTCAAAGGACGAACCCTTTTCTTGAGATTTGGGTGTTGAGGCAATGCGAATCATGTTGCTTCTATACCACCTTAACCTCAGCTTTAATCATGGTCACTAGAGTTGTGCGATGAACAATGTCATTGAGCAAGGTTTTTGTTTTTGTACGTGTTAAAAACATCTTCATACAAAAAAACTATAATATCAATGGGACTTACTCAGTGAGAGTTATCATTATCTCAAGATAAACCGTTGGAACAAACTTTTAGGGTGCCTTGAGCATGATCGTCCCACTCATGCTTACTAGGAATAGAGTTATCATGAAATACCACAATGAAAGATAGATCAATTGATTCGTCTTTGGGCTCAAGGGATGCCATAAAACACACCCAAATGCCTATGACATGCGACAATGGGCTAGTGAGAGTTGGCACAAGCCAATAAAATTGTTGAGATGAATAATAACGATGAAAAGAATCACATACATAAGCTCATCAAATCCTAACTCCTAAATTCTCAAGTCAGAGCATTTCTCTTAAATATTAGGCAACATGACTAAATAATTGAAAAAATAACCAATATCTAGACTAAATATCAACTCTATGTGAAGGTTGTGTTGATATTATGGTAGTTGTGCGAGGTGTTAAACCTCCACGTGTAACCTTGACAAGAATAGAATATTCCGGGAAGCAAGAAGAAACCCTAAAGCATTAGACATAACCTAGAAGACAAGTCAACTAAAGAAAATAATTAATAATGAGTTTTTAGCCTCTAGAAAGAGAAGTCGACCCATACAACTAAGGAAGAGCAGTATAAATACAGGATGCCAGAGCTCATTTGGATTCACACAGCTCGCAACTGCAAAAATTTAGTAAGTGCGCAAGTTTGGAGAGTCGCTGCAGCTGCAACTACTACAACTAGTATTTTCAGTTTTAGGCTTAGACTTTCTCTTGGTTACGATTTGGAATTTCTGCTTGGTACGTTATCTCTGGAGAGCGGTACGCTACCTTGATTGGATTTTGGATTTAGGGTTTGCTTCCAAAATTATTCTCTCCGTCGAGGTTAAGGTGCTTGGGGGTGGCTTCGGCCTATGGTTGGGTGACAATATTGATATATTGTCTATGGTTAAACGAGCACACCTATTATTTCTAACAAGTTATGGGCCCACACTATCTTCGGGCAGTCTAACCGCTGGAAGATAGATTGGGAGGATTTTGCTCAGTTATAGTTGTAGTCAAAGTTTTTGCTGCAACAACGAAACTCTTACCCTCTTGTTAAGGCACCTTAAGTGAAGAGATTGACCAAATTTATGGATAGCATAGTGCGCCCTAACCTAGCTCACCTCCTGGTACTCTCAACAAGCTAAGACACCAAGTTTGAGTTTTTGGTCAAAGTCAAAGGTTGACCAAGTCAAAGCAATCATGACTTACTCTATGAAGTCATAAAACAAGTTAGAAGGGGATTATAACTTCAGAGCATGGAAGAGAAGGATTGACCTCATCCTTTCCAAGAAAAAAGTGTTGGATATTGTGAAAGGAAAGATCGTGGAACCACAGTTTGAAGAAGGAAAAGAGAAGGAACCTCAGAACGTTGCAGTTATGGAGAAGTTCAAGGACAATGAAATAAATTCCATGAGTATCATAGTTGAATCTATAAAAAACCACTTGATACCCTACATCTCTCATCTTGACTCATCTAAAAAGATGTATGATGCTCTAACTAATCCCTTCTCAATCAGAAACATTGGACAAGTAATGAGTATGAAGAATGAGCTTCATGACATGAAAATGAATGATGATGAAAGCATAACATCATACTTTGTGGGAATGTCTCAGTTAAGATATCAACTAGAAGCTATTGAAGAAATCATTTCAAGAAACTAGTAAATATAGTACTCAGCAACCTTCCCAAGACATGGGATGCATTTCCTGTAGGCATGAACACAAGAAAGGAGTACCTCACATTTGAACAACTTTGGACTTGTTGTGCAAAAGAAGAATCAAGGATTAGCACAAAAGAGAAATCCCAAAAGAAATATGATGATCAAGCCTTCACATTAAAATTCAAGAATTTCAAGAATAAGAGGAAGTTTGGATTAAGAAAAGAAACAAACGAAGCATCAGTTGCCGAAGAAAGGGAACCCTCAAAGAAGGCCAAGCAGAATAAAACAAACTTCTTCTTCTAAGTCAAGGTAACAATATTCTTCAAAGTTCTTTTACATACCATGTTTACATAGTTTTTGTACATATCTTGCATATCTATTTCTTAGAAGATAAGATGTTCAAGTGAAACAATACCTATGGAAGAATATCAAGATAAGGATTGCTATCACAATGACTACAAGTCAAGCAATACACATGAAAAGATGAAGTACGTTGACAACCCTTGGTAACAATTCCCATGGAAGCTATTATATAAGTAACAACTGCCAGATAAGTCGAAATGAGAATCAAACTTGAAGAGACCCAGAAGAAGTCAAAACAAAAAAAGTCAACAATCAAGAGGAAATTAGAAAAAGACTTGTGACACTTTGCAGAAAGGAAATAAGGGTGCAAAGGGAAGTGTGAACTCTCTTAGATGGAGGGAGTTGATTACAAAATTCCAAAAGAAGAGCATGCACTCATGCATGAAGCAATGATTAGAAGGGAGCTAATCCTAAATGATATGATCCATTGAGGATTATGAAGTATCTGTCCATGTTCCAATTGAAAGTAGCAGCCGTGATAAGCAACACATGTTCAGCTTGACTCTAGAAGAAGTCTTCTTCAAAAAGAAGCCTTAAAGTATCATCGGTTGTCCATGTACATCCACGATTCTATGATGAAAGGAAGAAGTTGGAATCTTCAGGGTACATAGAAGAACCCATTGACCTAAGAGCTAAAGAGAGACATGAGGAAGAACATGAATATTCCAAGAAAGAAAGAAAAGAAAGAACAACCAGTTATCGGACCGAGAATCAAAAGATTACCAGCTTGGTTTGAACCCACTAAGAAGCAATCAAGTAGAAGAAATGGAAGTTATGATAAAGAACAATGTATGTAAGAAAGTGTGAAAAAGACTTATGAATGGAAGCATTGCAAGATTTAGACTTTCTTCCAGAAGGAGGGAGAAGACTATGACAACAAATTGTTCCAGTAAACCAGATATACCTCTTGTAGTATCCATGGATTGGAATTTACATGTAAAAGATTGTTCTTCCTAATAAATCAAGTGAGAAAGAAGCTTATACTAGAGAGATACCCATGTATGCAGATACAAGAAGACCTTGTATGGATTCAAACAACTTGATGCAAAGTATCTCATATACAACATAAGCGTGCTGAAAACTTTCTATGACAGAGATGATGTATTAGAATAATTACTCAAAATTCCGGGATGATGTATTGCTAATCCATGGAAAACTCTCATGATGACAGAAGAAGTGCTACTTGGATATGTTTCAATTTGAGCCTTTCCAGGATGTCATGAGCTAGCAGGAAACATAAGTGTTGAATTCGACCATGATATATTGTAATGATCAGAGCTATATGAAGCCTTAAGAGAAAACCAGTGTTCTATGATAGACCGAAGTACATTGAGATCGAGCATTATATTCTCCGCGATGAAGTCCAAAAAAAGGGAAGTGATTCTCCAATATATCTCCACAGATGAGCAGATAACAAATATTTTGGTAAAGCCTCTGTCCAAGATGAAAAGTTTGCGTACTCAAGAAATAAGCTAGGGCTCGTGGATACAAATTCCTTATTGAAAAAGGAAGAGATTACTCCTAGGTTGGGAGGGAGCAATGATATGTTATTGATTTATGGACAATCATTTTTCAGTTGGAAAAATGGTCTAGGATGAGCAGTTCCTTTCCAGTTCGGAAAGTGGTTTGAGATTTTTTACGGACAAGCATTTTCTAGTTCGAAAAATGGTCCAGATTGGATAGTCATTTTCATAATGAAAATGGTCTGATAGATTGTTGATGTACCATAGACAACAATTCCCCTTGTGGCGAGTGTGGGGGAATGGTCTAGGACATTCATTCTTATTGGAAGTCACTCTGAGTAGTGGTCAAGTAGAATGATTCACCTCATCGAGTAGTCATTCTTTCGAAGTTAATAGTTGTGAGCAGTTTCAAAGAGTGATCCGTTTTGGAGGTTGGTGCAGGACAATCATTTCCATTAGGAAATGGTACGAACAATCATTCCCTAGGGCAGACTCATTCTATCTAGGTTGCACTATGATTAGTGCCGGAGGAATGGCCCAGTTAGGTGAATGGTCCAGATTCAACAATCAGGGACAGGAATTCCCTAGGGCAGACTCATTCTCTCCAGGTTGCACTATGATTAGTGCCGGAGGAATGGCCTAGTTAGGTGAATGGTTAGGCTCATAAATCAAGCATAGTTATTCTTCTATGCTTGAGAAGAATAGTCCAGATAGCCCATGGATGATGTTTTACCTCCTGAGGGCAGATGCTCTTCCAGATCTCACAAATGTGAGTGGAAGAACGACCTAAAGATGACTCAGTTTGTATCATGACATTGTTATGCACGTTGATATAAGATGATATGATTACTGTGGAGACTGTATGTCCTTGGACAATACCTGTATGCCACTGTGGTGGATGTGTTCCATTGGTTAAATAACCTTGTGCTACTTGGTGTGGTTGTGTACCAATGGATAGTAGTTGTGTGCTACTATGGATAGACACAGTTGTGTTTTATTGAATGTCATTGTTGTAATTTCCATGAAGACTATCAATAGTGTTGGAAATGATTACCAGCTAGATGGATAGTCAGTTTGTTGGTGGACAGATATTCTCCAGGCGAAAAATGGTCTAGGACAGTTATTCTTCTAGGACGTATGTCCGGATTAGAAGAATAGTCCTTATAGCCCATCTTGTGGCTTCCAACATCTATTGGAACAATTATTCTTCTAGGACATATGTCTGGATTAGAAGGATAGTTCTTGTATCACTCTGTGAAGTGAGCGAATTATTCAACATCATGTCTGATTATTTAGATGGAGTATGGTTTCGAGAGATGATGCAGTTGATGCTATCAAATGATATTGATAGTGATGATGGTGCTCATGATTTAATCATGAGATAACATGTGTGGCTATGGTGATGCTACCGATCGAATGATATGTTTGTGCTCAAGACCATTGCTTTCAATACCTCCCTAGCTAGGAGGGAGTGTTGATATTATGGTAGCTGCGGGAGGTATTAAACCTCCACATGTAACCCTGACAAGAATAGAATATTCTGAGAAGCAAGAAGAAACCCTAAAGCATTGGACATAACGCTAGAAGACAAGTTGACTAAAGAAAAGAATTAATATTGAGTTTTTAGCCTCCAACAAGAGAAGTCGGCCCAGATAGCTAAGGAAGAGTTGTATAACTACAGGATTCCAGAGCTCATTTGGACTCACACAGCTCGCAACTGCAGAAATTTAGTAAGTGCGCAAGTTTGAAGAGTAGTTGCAGCTACAACTATTGCAACTAGTATTTTCGGTTTTAGGCTTTGACTTTCTCTTGGTTATGGTTTAGACTTCCGGCTTGGTACACTAGCTTTGGAGAGTGGTACACTACCTTGATTGGGTTTTGGATCTAGAGTTTGCTTCCATAATTATTCTCTCTGTCAAGGTTAAGGTGCTCGAGGTGACTTCGGCCTATGCTGGGGTGAAAATATTGCTATATTGTCTATAGTTAAATGAGCACACCTATTATTTCTAATAGATTGAAAAGAACATTCCATTATATGTACCTAGATATCATATGTAAGTGAACATACAAAAATCTCAAAACTCATTTGAAGTTGGAATTCTGCATCATAATATTCTATATTACTTCTAAAATGTAAGAAATTTATAAAATCCCTCTAATTATCATTCATGTCGAAAACTAGATGTAATTTTGCCAAAGTATGTTGAAGTTAACCTTAAGAGTGAAGAAAATATCAATATACAACGAATAATAATGATATAAGTGCGATTGAAGCCCTCATATGGCCCTTCTTGCCCTTCCTGGAAGTTCTAGCAATTATTCCTTAACCACGAGGTGAATGGACGAACAAGTTTCCTCACCATTATTACGAGGTGCCAATTTTCTTAGCAGCATAAGCAACATGAACATAGTTGTTTTGGGTATGTGCCATCTTAGGCCACTTGACTTAACACGCGAGGATTCAATTTAAAAGCACACTCACTAATCACAAGTAACAACCACACGATGTAAAAGGGAAAGTTCTTCATGGCGTCATCCCTTATATTAGTTAATTTATTGGTTTTTTTATTTTTCTTTTGAAATACAATTATACCATGGAAGATCCACAAACATTGCATCATATCATATTTATATATCATATTTATTTTGATTGAAATTAGTAGTTTATATTATAAAAATTTGCAAAAATATTTGCAACATAGAGTACATACAAAAGAAGAGTTGCGCAGTTGATTACCCATCAAAATCAATAGGCTATCCAACAATACATCTAAGTCTTGGAAGCTCTTAAAATATATAATTCAAAATGACGAGTATAGTATTTACAAAATAATCTTAAAAGCTTGACTATTTTGAAATACATAAACTAAAATTGGGATTAACAGAAAGGAAGGACTTCATCTTGAAAGGTTTTCTTCAACTTCCGAGCCTCTGAATAGAGGAGGAGGATTGACTAGACTACTTAAAGCATATTATAGTGCGAGCTTTGGCATAGTTGAGGAAGTTGAAATACCAAGGTTGCCTTGGTCCTGTTTGGCCATGCTAGCAAGAGTCTTCTTGAGAGTAGACAATTTGAACTCTAGAGTTGAAACATGTTTTGTCTGAGTTAACAATATGCTCATGATCAATTCCTTATGTGAAGTGAAAGTTGCTCCCTGAGCTTCCAACTTTCCTTGTAGGTACTCCAATGAAGAGTCATGTCGCTTAAGGGTCCCGCGGGTTTCCCTCAACTCAAAATAATCCATGTCCTTATGAAGAAAGGACCAACACTTGAAGGAAACAACAAAGGGATTTCCAAGGGTGGATAGACCCACAATAGATATGGGCTCTCCACCTACCCAAATCACATAAAAGCCACATGTACTAAAGGATGTAAAAACCAAACCATCCACCAAGATGCCAACCACAGAGATAACTAGGGACCGAAGTAGAGATTCCATAGGAAGCAAGAGAATTATGGTAGAGAAGACCACACCTGAGAAATCGGGGAAGCCTAGAAGGGAAGAGCCCGAGTCGACCAGAGAACTATGCAAGGCGAGACTGCGAACCCATGGTGCTCCCAGGCTGAGGAAGGACCAACCACCGAGTCGTTGCATGCAAGTAACCACCATTAAAGAAGAAGACACATATAGAGGGTTCCTAATTAATCCATTACCAAGAAATTAGAGAGGTCGAGAATTGTCAGGATCGATGCCAACATAGCACATAGTGCCAACCATATATATTGCACAATGTTCCATCTCCCATTGCTGCAATAATTTTTTGAGTGCCACAAAGAGGAGGGTAGCATGTGGGAGATAATGGAGGGTCTCATCACACCCTCCTCCGCTTTAATATAACTTGAAACCACTTCCATATGAGCAAGCCTTTTAACTGATGTGCCAAGTGTCACTATTTGTAATTAAGGGATATATTCTAAGGTGGCCTCTTGATGAATGACCAAGGTCCCAAATTTTTTTGATGTGGCTTGCGATGCTAGTCTATCAACTTTGGCATTGTTGCTTCGCAAAACATGAAAAAAATGAATACGAGAGAAAGAGGAGGTGAGATGCCTGATCTGACTTACTGCTGAGGCCAACCTGACATATGATGAATTAGATCCTTTAATCAAATACTTATGATTATTAATGAATCCATTGTCATTGCCAAGTTTTGTATGTTGTGTGCTCTAGCGATTTTCAATCCTTGAAATAATCCATAGGCCTCGACCAAATTGTTGGAAAAAAGACCCAAGCTTTAAGAACAAGCAACTTCCTCGAGAGTAATAAATAACCTCTTGCACTTGCTGCTCTAACAACATAAAGATTTTTGTTTTTATACATAGACAAGTAAAATTTGAACTCAACTTTGTTTGCTTGAATGTGAAGCTCATGCACTTAAGATGTAACTTGAGTAATTCTCATTATATATGTATTTATTTACTAACATACCATAATGTAATAGATAATGTTAATTTTTTTTTTAATATTATCAATTTAAAAAAATTAGGGAGTAGAGATAAGAGGTATCTTGTTTCGCTCATGATTACTTAAGCTAATCCATATATATATAACTTGTTAATACAATTTAAAATTATTTTACTTGAATTTATAAAAAAATTAATATTGAAATTTAATTTAATAATGATTCCATTATTTTCTTATTATATTCTTTACTATTATAAATTCATTTTTTTCTTTATTAGGATACAATTATTTTATTTTTAAACTTTTTATCATAAAAATTAGATAAAAATTAGTAATTGGTTAAAGTGATTTGAGTTAAGCTTGAAATCAAATCCATTAGTTAAATTGAAAAGGTATGTTCAACAACTCAAAGTAATATTTGATAACTTAGCCAAAGTCCAAACATCTAGATACACACCATATACACCTCTATTTGAAAGTGCCTCTCCCCTTTTTAACCTTATCACACTGAATTAATATCTAATTGAAAATTTCAACCCAGATAAAAAATAAAATATAAAACTTACTTCTTACTATTAGAATTGTAAGAATTGTGAACCCTTCATCCTATAACTGCATTATTTTCACCAATAATAAAAGCATACGCACACGATTTGAGGACTTGTTCACACACCAAAACCACATCAAAGAGACCGGAGAGCTTAAGCTCGAAAAGGAAGATTGGATAAGGGTCACATGAGAAATGGAATCTAGAGAACCACCGGCCCGGTCGCGAGTCCTAGGCGCGAATATAAATGTTTAAAATTGTTTTTCCCGGCCAAAAAAATCGTATTAGCACATTGACTTCGTCGGTCCCGACTGAACGTCTTCTATTACGATACAACTATATAATCTATTTGCTTTACGATAGGTACCCAAAGCGATGTGAAACAACAGAGGGATTCATTCAAGCCATTTATTCATTCATACTCTGTCAAGGTATCGATGTGGCCTCCCTAGAATAACCCAAGGGATTCATCCTATCTATTCAAGAATACCATCATTTCTTATTACTACTCAGAGTACTATTCAGAGAATAATGACGAAGCAAGCCGAAGAGTTAAAGGAATTTGGCAATACCTGCTTCAGAAAAAATCGTTTTACAGCAGCAATTGATGCTTATACGGAGGTAGGCACCCCATATTTTCTTCTTCACATTCTCCATATTTTTTTTTTTTTCACATTCTCCACACACACACACACACATATATATA
>ML825054.1:0-16663 GCA_009831015.1 Picea engelmannii | reverse complement strand
ATAACACATCAGCAAACAAACTTTTCAGAGGGCTGTTATAAAACAGCAATTACACATTTTATGACAGCAGAAAACTTAGTGACTTTGCTTGGTCAAAGACAGGCCAAGAAGTCTTGCTGATAGGACCTGGATTTTCTACACTATTAAGTCTCCTAGTACCACTTTTTTAATACATCTTTATTTTTTAATTAAAAATTGTTGAATTCTGACAATTTTTTAATTAACTGAAAAAAATTAAAAAATCCTAAGGGGGACTTAGTACATTTCCATAAGACTCTAGGAGAATGTTTAGCATGGTAATATACATTAGACACTAGGCTTAGATCCATGTTCAAGCCTAACCATGGACATATACTCCAACTCTGAAGGAATTGAGTGAAAAAACTCATAAATTATAAATTGTTTGAAAACGACAAAATATAATTAGTAAGTGAAAAAACACTTCAGAGTATAACTCACGCTTAGGACTTAAGGTGGCTAAGACCTTTTACAAGTTCATCATGCAACATCTATTATTACAATTTTTTATGGAAATGTAAAGAGAAAAAAGGTGGTTTTTACGACCGGCTGAAGTTTTGAACTCTGAATTTTGAACAACCAATGTTCAAACTTTGGTGGCTCGCTGGAAGTCCATCCTAGTGTAACTTTGATGGATAACAGTGGGCACACACTGACAGAAACTGGAGTGAACTGCCAGCTAGTCCTAGTTAACCCGTCATGTAGTCATCAGTTAACTGACTCACACAAGTCTAGTGGAGAGAATCTCATGCATGCACATGTGGTGCGCCCTCCTAGCTTCATGCATGTCAAGTGCACCCTGTTGGTGATGATCCCAAGGTGAGCATGCAACACTTGGTGATAATACCGAGGTTGCCATGTGAGACTTGACTCCACTAGTCTAATTAAAGTACAACTGAGTAGTGATTGAAGATGATGTGGCACCTTCGTCTAGGGGAGAATATCTTAGACTAGGGGCACCCTCAACATAGACTAATAAACTTAGGAAAATAAATACAAGGTGGGTGTGTCATATCTCCAATATCTTTACTGTTTTTGAGTTTGAGTAATTTCAATTTACTATTTCAAACTTTACTATCTACTATTTTCCTTACTACTAATTAGATTCTAAAATGATGAATTTAAATCAATGTATCAATATTTTACTATTTATGTTTCATTTATGATTTATAAATTAATGTATTGCATTACTGAATTTGAATTTGAATCATGCTTACATCATTTACAAATTTGAATTTAGTATTATTTTACTGTTCACTATTTGGTATTTATATTGCACAATGATGAATTTGCATGGGATGGATTATTATTGTTGAGATTTTATCATTATTATTTTTATTTTTATATTTTTAGAGACACGGCCCTATGCTAGGGACTTCGACGTCCCCCTGTCCCCCCTATGCGTCTCCATGCTCTTGTGCTTCCCCATCATGGAAACTTGATGGAGCATTGACTAAAATACAATATTGATATAAACATGATGATCACAACTAGTCTAATGCTAACTTTAAACTTTAACATGCTCAATTGGGGCCCTTAGGAACAAATTGCTTAAATTTTGATGGAGCTAGCAAATAATTATGTAAATTGCCTGCTCATTGTTCTTGAAGATGATGATGGTAAAAATTGTTTGCTCATTGTTCTTGAAGATGATGATGGTAAAAAATGTTCAAAAACAACTAGGGGGTAAATTTGCCACGATTGTCACTGTGATTTGGATCTAGCTATATTGGAAACATATCTTATTTGAGGAAAGGAATCCAATCCAAAATACACCAAAAAATCAAGAATTTGATACATAGCCAAGATGTTGCCTAAACTTTCTAGTAATAAATTGTGCAAACTATTTTGAAACATCCAACGTTTCAAGTGGACACTCCACCCATCATCACAGACAAACAAAGTTGAAATATTAGAAAAGAGTTTGTAGCCATCTTCATGATTAAACTTATTAGGTTGTTTTTCAATTTCTAATGCTTCTCGAATAATATGAGAGGAATGGTAGGGCGTTAATTCAAGAAAATTTTGGTTTGGTCAAAGCAAATGAAGTGTTAAGAATTAAAGGAGTGTTCGAAAATAGTTGACTTAGAGATTTGGTTGTGGGTTGTGTCAGCTATATGTTCCTTGAGACGGGCTTTGAAAGATTTGCTAGTTTGACCTATGTATGATTTGTCAAAGAAACAAGGAATTTGGTAAACTCCTTCCGACTTGAGACAATGTTTGGACTGGTGTCTCTTCTGCACAGTATTCAGAGCTTAGTGGACTTGGTGAAAGGGCGAGATTTGTACCAGTACTTGGCCTACTGCTCCTCCAAGGCCATTGCCCTCTCTAGCTCATCGGGTCGGGCTCGATGTTGGTTCATGGGGGTTTTAGATATTTTAGAGTCTGTGGGCATTCAGATAGATTGTCTTCCTCCGTTTAGATATTCTTTGGACGCACTTGGCCATCTCCTACTGACGAGATAGGCGTTGAACAAGATCATCAGGGATGGCATTTATAGGTAGTTTATCCAGATCACTTGGGTTAACCCTCCTGGTGGGTTATGCCCAAAGATGGCCTTTTATGTAGAGCACTTCTTGGGGCTTAGGGACGGGTTCATTGTTCGACCACATTATACATTGCACCACTGGGCACACTCTTTGGATTCCGCTAGGCTAGTTTCGAGTGGGCTCCCATAGACTTCGAGTTGAGACAGACCACTAGATCGATAGACCAAAACAAGATTTGTCAATTATGCTAGCTACAGGAAGTCGAGACGGAGAAGCACTTCATTTTTTGCTGCCACATCTACTATGAGATTAGGGGGTGGTTTTATTGCTTATTCAGGGGGGCTCAGACCCTCATTGGCTTTTTCAACTATCCCTATCAATGGTGCTTAGCTTTATACATACAAGAGGCCATCAGGTTTCGAGCCCATACTCTTCAACCTCTTGCAAGATGTTAGAATTAGGGCAGTAAAGTAGAACAAAATTGTCTTTTAAATTTCAGTGAGAATAACAACTAGGGCATATATTCAAAAAACAAATCTATATTGCTTGAACAAAGAAAAAAAAACATGAGTACCCAGATCTAAGCTAGTTTAGATATAGCCAAAAATAGATCTAGAATGCTGGTGAAAAACTCATACAGATCTAAACTCAAAATGAACACAAATCTGATTATTAGCAATATAACAACTTTTGAAACAAATAGTAAGAACCAAAAATTCAAGATACAGTCCAGATTTGATAACCTATAACATCCAATGCTGATATATATATCTAGACAGATCAAACCAAAAATCAAAACAAAATCCAGATCTGATAACTGAATAGATAACTTACTTTGCCTCGAGGTCTTACCTCTGAAGGAGTCACAACCACACACTAGAGATGTACTACCATTTGAAATTATGCTCAGACAAAATTCAAAATCATAGATCTACCATATAGGTTGGATCTCTTGCCAAGAGATGAAAAGACTTTCTTGCCACCAAGAGGAAAATCACTTAGACTTCACACAGGAAATTTCTATAATCAAACCCCCATACACAGTTTCTGTGATCAAAACCCTTATGCACAGTTTCTAAGATCAAACCCTCATGCACACTGATAGGTACGACAGCGTAAACAATTTAGTAGAGGGGCTGCGGCTTAGTTTTAGGAGCAGATCTGCAAAGGAGAGAGTTAGCGACAACAAGGAAGGAGACACGGTAGCTACAGGAGACACTGCAACTACACTTCACAGCTCACAAGTTGTGACAGCAGATCAGACCTGGAACTTGCAGCTAAAGGAGCCATGGATCCTCACCTCAAATGGAGCAGACAACAAGCTGAGCAGAAGGGACCAGTGGAGAAGGGCCGAGCCACCACACAAAGAACTCAACAACAGTAGTAAGGCGCTGCACTACAACAGCCACAACAGAAGGAGGCCGCAGAGGAGGTTGCACCACAACAATAGCTACACCAGCAACAGATGCAAGAAGGGGGCCGCAACAACTAGAGAGAAGGTCTGCTCACCTTAGAAAGATATCTCAAAAGCATAATAATAGTATCTAAAAGGGGGGGGATAGACCTCTATAAATACTTTTAGGTTTGGGTAGGGATAAGGGTAGAAATAAATTAAAATAATTATTATTAAAAAATAACATGTTTAAATTAATTAATTTAAACATGTTATAATTAACATTTTAATTTAAACTTTACTTTAACCCTTAAGACAACAAACAAAAACCCCAAACCAACACAAGCAAGGGTAAAGGAGGGTTTAGGTGGGGTAGCTTGGTGGCAATACTTGTCCATTCATGTTCAAGGTGACCTTATTAACTTTATCATCATTGCATATGGGATACATCCCTCATGTGGTCATGTCCTCCTTCAAGGAGGGTCATACACCAACAAAAAACCTAATCAAGGATCAAGTTGCCCCAGAACTTTTTTGGGGTCTTATCCACCAAGGTACAAGACCAAGGATCAACCCATGCCCCAGGCATGGGTACCCTGGACCATGTCTAGGGGCCTTAGACATATCTAGGGGCTTTAACTGCTTGGTCCCAGACCAAGAACCCCAGTCATATACTGGGGGCCCTCTCAGGGGTCTTTACTGCTTGGTCCCAGATCAAGAACCTCAGTCATATATTGGGGGCTCTCTCAGGGGTCTTTACTGCTTGGTCCCAGACCAAGAACCCCATCATATACTGGGGGCCCTCTCAGGGGTCTTTACTACTTGGTCCCAGACCAAGAACCCCAGTCATATACTGGGGGCCCTCTCAGGGGTCTTTACTGCTTGGTCCAAGACCAAGAACCCCAGTCATATACGGGGGGCCCTAACAAGGGTCTTTTGCCATGGCACTGACTGTTTGGTCCCAGACCAAGTACCCCGGGAGTGCACTGGGGGCCCTAGATCTTAGCTAGGGTCTTTTCCATCCTCCCGGAGAATGGCTCTTGCAGCTGCTATAAAATTTAATAAAGACCAGACCCTATTCAGCGGATCACCTGCTTCTTCACAATGCTACCTTTTGATAGGGGCACCAAGAGACGAACTGACACCAACACAACTCCAGACTCCGGATCAGTGTGGACCTGTGGGACCTTCCTTCGTTCCACGAGATTTGAGCGACAAGACCAGACTAGATCCCTTTCCAGGAGATGGATGGGCTCCCCCAGGTCTCGTCAGGGTGCTATCTCTTCTAGTCAGTAGCGCGACAGACGATTCATGCATCCCACCAGTTCCCCCTCTGGACATCCCACTATACTCAATTTTCTTTACTCGAACTCGGATGATAGGAGAGATGGGTCCATTCCGTGACTGACCTATTCCATCACCTCTGGTTCTTCTCGTTTCCTGGATCTTCTCCTACAGTACATCTCCCTGCCCGAGCAGGTCTCTGTGCTCGGGGTTGAGGGTTCTTCATGCCTTGACTCCCAACATAGATCTCACTATCTATGGCTTTACCTTATCTTATTCTATTTTCATTTTTCTTTTTGCATCTTGCCTTTATAGAATACCTTTTGATACTCCTGCTTTGTAATGACATCATTGCACTCAATAGTCCCTTCGACCTACTTTTGTGGTCATTCGCCGGACAGTAATAAAATTATCTTATCTTATCTATCTTATCTTAGCAGTTCTAAATAATTGTTTAAGGGTTTAAAAAGAGTATTGATATTCTTTTGGCCAAAATTTTAGAAATATGATCGGTGGTGCCCTAGATGTAGGGAAGAGAGATGAGAGCTAGGGGCAGAGAAGAGGAAGGATAATTTTTCGATTTAAAATTGTAGGCTAAGTGGAAGGCTTTGTTGATTTGAGTCAATTGGCCACAAGGGCCTTTTTAAGGCAGGATTTTTCTTTCTCAAGGAATTGAGAAGCAAAGATTTGGATGGCTTGAGTAACCAAAGTTTTTAGAATAACAAACTTTTGGGTTAGGTGATGATGGGATTGGGCATGAAGATACTAGATGGTATGAGTATTTTTCCTATAAATTTGGTGGGTGAGGGAGCCATCAGGAAGCCAGGAGATGAGAACATCCAAAAAGGGAAGATACTTTTTTGTTTGCGTTTCCATAGTAAATTGAATATGGGGGGGGATGCTGTTAAGATGGTTAAAGAAAGAGATCAAAGAGGGATGGCGATGAGGTCAAACAACGATGGTATAATCAACAAATTGAAACCAACATTTGGGCTTAAGGTGAAAGCTGTTTAAGGCTAAAGTCTCAAAATGTTCCATAAAAATATTAGTGACCATTGGGGATAAGGAAGATCCCATGGTTATGCCTTTTGTTTGCTCATAGTAAATCCCTTTAAAGGTGAAGAAAGTCAAGGTGAGACAAATTTCAATGAGGTTAAGGATTTTAGGGTCAACTAGTTTTGAGATAAGTCCAGGGCTTCCAGAATAGGAATTCTGGCAAATAAGATTACAACATCAAAATTGATCATAATGTCTTGTTCATCAAGGTGAAGATGCTACAGTTTTTGAATAAAATCAGAGGAGTCTTTAATAAAGTGAGCAAGGGCATGAGTAGGTGCTTCTATAGTGCTTACTACAGGTCTAAGAGGGATTTTTTTTTTATGAATTTTAGATCACCCATAGATCCTAGGGGTTTGAGGGTTATGACAATTAAGACATTTTTGAATGTTAGGGTCCAATGATGAATATTTAATGGTTTTGGTGACCAAGCTAGTTATGACATTCATAGGGTTTTTGGCGAGTGGTTTACACGACGAAGAAGAAAGGTCTTGAAGTTTAGATTTGTAGTTGGAGGTATTCATAATGACTATAGCGTTACCTTTATCGAATTTTAAGATAATGATATTGGGGTTATCATTAAGGTGACAAATGTATTGAAATTCTTCTTTTGATAGGCTTGGTTTAGGGGGTTTGGATAGATGAAGAATTCTACCACATGCTTGCCTAATCTCTTCAGCTTCGTGAGTGGGAAGATGATGCGTTATGGATTCCATAGAGCAAAGAATGTCTTTGATGTTGATACGATGGGGGATAGGGGAAAAGTTAAAACCTTTTTCAAGGAGGGAGGGAGGGTCTAGATCAATTGATGAAAAATTTATAGCATTTGAAGGATAGGGAATGGATGAAGGTAAAGTGGGTATTGGGGGTTGAGGAAGATTGTTGAAAGATGGAGTCAAGGTTGTCTAAAGGGGGAATAGGGTTTGAAAGGCTATTAGTAACAAAGATATCTTTAGATATTAACTATAAATTAGAGCTTTCATTAAAAATGAGATCTAGATTAGAGTTAACATTAAAAATTGAAGTTGAACAAGTGTTATCGTTAGATATTAACGATAAATTAGAACTCTTATACCAAAAACTTATTAGAATTCAAAAAGGTATTTGATTTGATAGATGTATTAAATTTCAAAGACATATTAGATACCAAAGACGTATTAAATTTAATAAGGTTTTGGTTGGGGTAACACTCAGGAAATTGTTGATTGATACCATATTTGTTATGTAATTTGGTCAATGGTTCGACAAAGGCAAATCGAAGTTAATTCAAAGGTGAAAAGCTTGAATGGATGGTTGGTGCACCAAACTTAGGGGTTAAAGATTGATATGTAGAGAGACGACGTTGATGTTGTAGCTACGTGGGTGGTCTCATAATCTCTAGAGGAAGAGTAAGAAACCTGTGAGGTACAAAGACAAAATGGTGTCAGTTGTGGTGATGGCGTGTAGGTTGAAATAGGTTTGATGTCCAAGGCTGGCTCAGATGAAAACTTGAGGTGTAAAAACATGGAAGAAGACTTGGAGGAAATCATAGGGTGGAGGTGGGAGATGTAGGAAAACATAGAGGAACTCGTATATTGGTAATTAGATGAGAAAGGTTCCAACAAAGGATTTATTTGGGAGGATGAAGAAGTTGTAGATAGGGATTGAGAGGAGAAGGTAATAAAGGACTCGATTGGGGTGATGAGTAAGATGGGCAATGATCTAAATAGGAGGTAAGAAAAGATTCAGGGGTAGAATGGTGAGAGGTCGATACATGAGATCATTGAGGGTGAGGGGAATGCTGCTTATGAATTACAATATTAAATTTACGAATTTGTCTGGAGGAGATTGATTAAAAAATATTAGACGTTGCAGTATTTGACTTGCCGTTAATAATAGACTAAATATTGAAACAAATAATCAAAGAGTTTTTTTTGCTTGAAGAATAACATTGTTGGCCCTGGTAAAAATGTGGTTGAGATTAAGGATTTGATGATGTTGATGAATACGCGTAACAGGAGGAAGGATAAGAGAATCTTAGCATCGCTTTAGGAAGGGAAGATCAACAACTCTTTTCATGATTTTAATTATGATCTTTTCAAAAATCTGGGTCTCCTCGAGACAACCTTGAGATTTGAAGATTTTGAGTAGAATCAAATGCTGGTGTGGGATGTGTTGCCCATCATATCACATGAGTGGTAAATTGTGATTCTCATCACATGACGAGGTTTTCAGGGGTACCTTGCAGGGATGATGGGCTTGAGATGCACCTTGGCTGGGCATGTTGAATGGATGTGGATACACTTCTCTTACATCATTATGATGGTGCATTGGATGCTACATGTTGGATCAATGGTTTATATGGCAGCTTGTCTTCATACTTGGTTCTCTCTCTTCAATGGTTGGTTGTGGTGTGCTCTTTGGTGCTATGGTTTGTCATTGTTGGTTGGATCATTTTTCTAACTTATGAAACACTTAAGGAAAGATAAAAAGGGTGTCATGGTGTTTTCTTAGTTTATGAAGGCGAATTTATTTAGCTCCATTTTATTATGACTTTGGATGGTCATCTCCACCATTAGCACAAATGTGATAGCATGATTATTTTAAAGGGATAACCCCCTTGAACCATGATAAAAATATATTTGCCAAGTAAATAGAAGGGTAAACTGAAGATTATTCAAAAGTGGAGGCAAAGTTTATAAAATAATTATTTAAAGGTGGAGGCAAAGTTATAAAAGGGTAAAAAGTGCCACCCCCTTTAACCACGATAAGACAAATACATATGATAAAGGGAAATGACATCATAGGAGCTACCCCCTTCACTAAGCTAAACCATTATGTTTATGTTAAAGAATATGTTATAAGAGGGGGTCGTCACTCATGAAACATTGGTGGTGAATGGGGTCATATAAGTGGGCCGCTTCATATTTGTTTTTAATCTCATGGCTTTTGAATGTTGAGGAGGCTTATTAAAGACATTATTTAATGAAATCAATGGGCATGCAATTTCATTTAGTCGTTGATCTACCATCCTCAAAGCAATCATACATCCATTTTGCTAAAAAAGGGAACAGTCGATGTGAACATGGGGTCAACCCCTTCTTCATATTTCTTTCACATGGATTACATGTGATCTAACTTTGACGTGGATTAAATTATGGGTGCTGAACTGTGCATAAATCCTTGCATACATGAAGTTGTGATCTAGCTCGTGCTAATAAATCAAGGAGTTGTCGTGTTTCCTAGTTCATTCAAGCTCAAATGGAAGACTTCCACTTTAGAATCCACACGAGCTGCCTTGAAGGGGTCATTTATGGTCAATAATAGGTGACCTAATTACACACAAATCTATGAGGACTTGGTTGTTGAACGTAGTTGAGGAAGCACTCCACCTTTGGAACCCACTTTGCACATATTTTCACGAGGCTACACATGCTACATAGAGGAGTTCTAAGGTAATTTGCTCGTCTTGGAGGTTAAGTACTTGTTTTTTGAGGAATGTAGGTTATTAAAATCAATGGACCAAAATAACTCCATGCTTATTTTTGGTGAATTAGTTGAAGTTGTTAGCTCATTAGCTATCTTTGGAAAGAAGTTGTGATTAACTCCACTATTCTACCTTTGTTGACTTGGTTGTTGGAGTTAGTTAGAGGGAATAATATTATTTGTGTTTTACTAGAGTATTTTATTGGAGGAAGTTGAGATCTCAACAAACTTCTTGCTACCTTTAGTAAACAAGTAGTTGAGGATCTTATTTTTATTGTATTCGTTGGGGAGAAAAGTGGATCTAGAAAAATAAATGATATTTTATTGTATTAGGAGTTGGAGCTCAAATCTATATAAGGATTTGCTCACTCCATTTGCAACTTGGATTGGTATTGGTGATAAATTGAGGCACTTGTGAGCAAGCTAGCTCCAAGTTTTGGGAATTTTGTCTCTTATTTATGTAAGTTGTGGTGTTTTTTATGTGTAATTTGTATTATGGATATATGTTCTATGGCACATATTTGGAGATGAGATATTTTTCAGGATTTTGAATGCCAAAGGAAAATAAGGTCGTAGAGGAGCACCATGCTACATTGGGGGGGCATAAAGTGATATAGTTAGCTCTTATCCTATAGTCTCTGGTCATCTACATTCAAAGATCACAACATTACACATTCGACATCACTTGATTAGGTGTGTCTGTATACAGTCTTAAGGTAAGGGGCCACCTTACACTTGCTTTGAGTAGTGGATCTTAATTGACCATCTCCCTCATAACCTTGTAAGATCTAATTACCAAAATGTAAGGGTACAATTATTTACATCTTTGATTGTTTGTTGACCCTAAGTCTATTGCTGAACCAAGTCAGGGAGTTTAGAAGATATCACATGGCTACATACAAGCCCTCGATTTGCCCTCTTGAAATTGCCCAAGTAACTTCATAGCCCAAGTAGATGGGGTACTAGTCTCCCTTCCACTCATCACCCAAACCCACTTCATTTTTCTTGTCCATCATCTACATTGTTGCTAGATTCCATTTACTCCCACTCATTACTACATGAAGTGAGCCTAGTAACCATTAGGGAAACCCCCCTCAAACCTTTCTTGAGTCTAATGTGAGAGGAGAGTTGTTGAGGTGATAATGGCCAACCTCCTGAGTTCCACAAGGCTAGCATCCTATTTTTGTTTAAGCTAACAGTGTTGGTTTGTGTGGTAATAGGGTGCCCTAAGGCAAATCCAATATATTGATCGTATGAGGCCATTGCCTTGTCCAACATCCTTCGGCAGGCTCATTGGTCGTTTTTGGAGGTCATGTGTCTATTGTAGTCAATGGTTTACTAGGTGGACATTCTTTAGATGCTGTTGACCATCTTTTGTTGATGAAGCAAGAGCTGAAGATGATAGACATCTACAAGTAGTACATGTAGGACGGTTGGATTGCCTCACTAGGTGGACTAAGTCCCAAGATGGCCTTCTCTGCATAACACTTCTTGGAGTTGAGGGATGTCTTCATTAATAGACCTCCATACATGCTTCATCATTGGATGCATGCTCTCAAGATCCCCCTTGGCCAGTTTCAGGTTGGCTTGCAATAAGTTTGGGTGGAAATCGAGCATCATATCCCATGGTTAGATAGGACTTATCAACTTTTCTATCTCCAAGAGATTGAGATGAAGAAGCACTTCATCTTCCATTGTCCCATTCATTATGAGATTAGAAGGCGATTACACTGTTTATGCGATGATTCATAGAACTTCCTTTTCATCTTGTTCTGGTATCCACACCAAAGATGCCTAGCCTTATTCATGAGGGCCCTTGGACTTGTTACCCCCCCTCACTCAGGGGTATCTAGAGGAGATCATTCTTCATGATCCACATTGCAAACAGTGATCCCAGAGATGATGATCAACATTCTCCACATATAGCATCCCCTTAAATGCCTCTCCCTCATCGTTGTTCAACTCACTCACTTGATCAACATGTTCATCCGGTGATGGTAGTCCAACACACATGAGTTACATTAGTCATTGTTTCATACGAAGTGTTACATTTAATGTGTTAGGCATTTAGGTGAGGATCATGGGTTGAAGTTAGATAATGGACCACGATGCTTGAAAGTTAAGCTTTTTTCCTTGTTTCACCTTTGTGGCCATCCTATGTGTCCTTGTCAAGTGTTGTCACTCTTGGGAAAAGGGGTACTGGGAGGCCTTGATAGGGGTATTGTACCATTCGCTTCCATACTTGACATTTTTCATCTTAATTCCTTTCATTGTCCTATCTTCGGGAAGTGGTTGTTACATGTATCCCAAATAGGGCTGTACCTTCATCCTCCTATCCGTAGAAGGGTCTTGAATGCTTGAGGTTGACGCAACTGGTAAAAAAATGGAAAATGAAACGGGATACAAATGATAAATCAAAAGCCAAAGATCAGCTTGAGCTCTACCCCCTCGCTATGAGGCTATCACCTCAAGTCCTAATGCATTGATTGCATATCAAATTAAAAGGACTTGATTGAATCACAGGAAAATAAATGCATAAACCTAAAAAAGGGTCTTGCAAAACAAATAATGAATATCAAAGGGCAAGGATATAGGGGTGGAAAGAAACAATGTCGAGGAAATGGTAACTCAATGCACCAAGCTCTCTCGCTACAAAGGTGCTCATGGAGATGCACCTCACACTTGGCCTTGCATGTCAATGACACCATGACCATGAAGTAAACCCAGTGTCACATCATTCACTTGTACTTACACTTTGATGGGTTTCTCGGAAACTACTCCTCTACTTAGGTACTGGCACACCTTATAGGGTCTTGTGATGGTCCTCCCATACCTAAACTAGGCAAATCGCATAAAGTCTGAAGCTAGTGTGAAGTTTGAAGAAGATACCTAATGTGAATTGCTTACGTGGCTTTTGTATTAACTTGTGGCTTACTTTTTATGATTCTAATGACTCTTGTATCCATAATGGTTGGTCTTACCTTATTCTATGAACCCTTGCTTGATGTGATGCACCCCTTAAGATGGTCCCATGGAGGGCATTTTGACACTTCCACCTTAGATGTTGCACATTGTCGGGCAAGTTATATGCTAATTTATTGACATTAAATTATCGACTGGGTGTTCATAAACTTAGAGGTGCAAGCACATGAAATGTAATATCAGAGCCTATTCTAGCCTATGCCAACAACTAATGCCAACAACACACACTTTGAAATGCAATAAAATGACAAATCAAATGCGAGATCACCACATGACCTATCATTGGGAGATAAAACAACTTAGTGCTATAAGGGATTTGGATTACAATCTTTCATGCTTGGATGTTCATGCGATCTTTCGTGAGTAGCTTACTAAGGTTTCAGTGTCTTCAATGAATTCTTGTAGTGAGTGTGGGAAATTAAATCAACAAAAACACACACTTTAGAGATTAGTCCTCAAAAGAGATACACCTGAAAATAGAAATAGAAGATGGAAGTGAGGCATGTGTTGATATGGAATTAGTTTTGTCCTATGTTATTTTATATGGATGAGATCACCTTACAAGAATAATCCATCTAACACTGCATTCGTGTTTATATGACAACATAACAATATATGTATACACAATACGATATAACAATTTATAATATATATATGTATGGAACAATATAACAACAAAACAACGAACCAATATATAACATAACAATTTATAATAATACACATGAGATAATATATAAGAAAATGATATACAATTAGCAAAGTAATGAAACAATAAACTAATATAACTATGTATATCAATACATAGCAATATATAAGGATACAAATAATGCAAGCAACAATATAATCAAAGCAATATATTAATATCACAACATAACAGTTGACAATGTATAATATATATACAACAATCAATAAACCTGGTATATCAATATGTAATACAATAATAGCATCAATTCAATAAATATATAACATGCAACTCCACAAAACTAACAATGCAACATGTAACACATAACAATAAATAGGCATGCAACACTATGCAACGTTAAATAACATTCTTTTGCAGGGAAGAGAGTAGAGGAATGTGCTGGGCGAACTTGGATGGAATCGTAGAAGATGGAGAGTTGGGCGTGATTAGAAATAGAGGCAAAACCAAAGGGCAGAGTGCGTAATAGGTCAGAGGCGAATTGGACGGTGGGAAGAGGAATGCATGGATGGTTAAAGCAATGTAGAAAGGTCGTAGCGAGAGGAAAGTGGATGGAGGCGATCTACAAGTGATGGAGATCTGAATTGGATACGTGAAATGATTTAGAAGAGCAAGGAAGATTTGTGAGCTATAGTGGACATATTTGGCAGAAAGGCAATTTGCATAGCAAGGTATGGAATTGCGTTGGAAGAATGTGGACACAAACTAAGTTGAAGGAGATTGTGGTAGAATGAAAAGAAGAATGCAAGGAATAAGAAATGATATAGATCTAATGGAATGTTAGCGTGAATTAAGTGTGCAGAGGTGTGCTCAATTGGAAAGGACAAAAGTTGTAGGTGCTCTTAACCTGAGGATTGATCTCATGAATTCATAAAATAATGCAAAACAAAAATTTAATGCAAATGAAAATAACACACAAACTGAAACAAAATTAAATGCAATAACAATCTAAACTAAGAAATGAAAAGCTAGGACATTACTCGGATCTAGGGGCCCTTCTCGACCTGAACAATGCTTTGGGAGCTACGAACAGATCAGAATGATCAACGCACATAATTTCAATAATAATCAATTCTTCATTAAAGATCAAGCTTCTACTTACAAATGAACGTTCAACTTTAATACAATAACTCTATGAAGAATAATCAACTTACCTCTTTCCTACGCTAATCTCCATTGTATTTATACATAAAAGGGAAGATGTCCAAGTCAAAACTACCTTGGAAACATTCAATCTTGGGTGATTAAGTGCCTGAACAAACTTGGTTTATTTTGAGAAGGTTTCGATTCAACATGGGAAGTCGATAAGCAATACATAAATGAAACGAAACATAGAAACCAAAGAGACCAACAACTTGCCTTTATTTGCAACTATGTGTCCACTTGGTACAGATTAACCAAAACTTTGACTTCAGGGTGGAGCTTGGAGCCAGCAACCTGGGCACACACTCTTTGACAATAAACCATATCTTCGATTTTGATTTTGGATGGCTGCAACCATCTAAGGATTCTTGTTATCAATCTGCGCACAAGGAAAAATGACCCACACACAAGGCAACAAAACAATCTTGTTGGAAGCATCATGGACAACAAACAATCTTGGACCCATCCTCTTCAAAACCCACGTGGCAGATTTAGTGCTGGATTTGTGGAAGTATACCAACAACCAAAGTCGGGTACCAGAAACATATAGCTGGTACTGGAAATGAACTCTTTTATGTTTAAACCATATATGTTTCCATTTTCGTTCAAGAGGTGTGTGTGAATGCCAAACTATGGTCTGGTTATTGGAAATCATTTTCTTGATCTGCTAGATTTATGAACCATCGTCAACAAAACTATGATATAATTATCTTTAATCACTAAAAACATAGAAAAATGATGTAGTAACCATGGGTCATGAATAAAGGTATTTAATGAAGGTTTATGGTGTAGATGGACACATATTATTAGTGAAACAAAAGAAATGGTTTAAGAATAATGATTTTATTGGGCGGAGAAATATGACAAAAGCGGAGCCCAACACACATTGTGTGGTTGTTGTTGGGTCTCTAATGATGAGCATTGACTTGCATGATGACTTGGCATGCCTTTGGACACCTTCTAACACCTCCTAGACTTGGGACGTTGCACTATTGAGCTAGGATGTTGCATGTATTGAGCTGTGGCCTTTTGAATTCCTCTTGTACAATTGATTGGATGAGAACTAGATAGTTACAAGCAAGGGCTTCCCTTCATATAACACCATAGGTGACCACTAAAGAAGATGTTCATTGAGAGGTAGGCTAGACTTGAGGATGTGTCATTTTTAGACTAGCTTAGGTTTAATAGCTTCCCAAACCTTCCAAATGCATCTGGTCACGAATGTACCCTTAATATCAAGATTGAACACATGAGTTTGTAAGTTTAGGTTACTCTAGCCTTTTATGCCAAGGAGGCACCTTTGTAGATTCAATTGTGAAAGAGGACATTATAGGCCTCCAACCCTTCTATAGCGGTGATAATTTATTTTGAGCATATTGCTTGATTTTGTGTACACGTCCCAATGATGCCCACCCTACCAAGACTTTGGGCAGGAAATAAAGGTGCTAATTATCTTGGTGGATTCCTTTTTGGTGTTAAGAGTTGGCCCAAAGAAAATCTCTAAGAAGTTTCTTATTCTTTCGGTAAGCCTTAGCAAACAAGACCCAACGTGAAGAGTAGTACACATTAATGGTACCCAATACCTTGGTACGGATTCTATAATTTATTTTCTCTTTGCAATACATTAGAGAACCACCTCCTAGAGATCCTTAGGGGATGCTTATAATGCATAAGGAGTGCCCAAAAGATTTGTAGACTTGGATAGGATGCAACTAACCCTGACTAAAACTAGCAAGCCAATCATGGATCTTGACTTGGTGTAGTCTATAACATTGTGGCTTAGTTGGTTGGACTTTAGAGTCGAAGGCATAAAAAAAAATTGGAAGTAATTGATAGTGTTATTCATAGTCTCTTTCTCCTCTAGGAGGGTTAAAAACAAGTGATCAACAAAATGGCATTAATGATTTGTCTAACATCAAGGTATGGGAGGGAATTCTCTTTATAAGCCTTGGTGACACTTGATTCTAGAATAAGTATCCAAGTGCTTTAACAACAATTACATACAATATTGGAGTCAACAATCATCTTTGTTTCACTGATATGAAGAGAATAATTTCCTTCGATTTGGCCTAATTAATGGAGAGATAAGTTGAGGCATCGACAAACAACATTTCAACCGCCATTAGAAATTGT
>ML825053.1:51953-66252 GCA_009831015.1 Picea engelmannii | reverse complement strand
TCACTAGTTGGTGATGAAATCCAACATCGTGAAGTCAAGACAAGAAGGGGCTAGGATAGAGTGGGTGAAAAAGTTACGTTGATGACCTTCTTAACAGACTTACACCCTGGTGCACGCTCCCACACATAATTGTGGGTATGCCCTCCAAGGAGCCCAAGTGAGTCTGGCCAACGTCGATTCCAGGTACTGTGAAGACTTTCCCCTCCACTATCACCTCATGTAATACCCTAAATACATAGGCTACTAAGGCTAGAAAGAACAATAGTGATACTTGGGGAAACAATCGACATTCCAATCCATGTGCAAGGGCAGGGTATCTAGCCCAAAATTATCTCAAAAGGATTCCACTCATAATTATGGGTATACCTTCAAGTGACCCCTGTAATACACACAATATCTACACCAAGACCAAAAAAGCAGGGTGAGTAACTCTTCCAGCCTTAATGCAACCTCAGGTTTGACCCTTGTGTGAGAAGGGCTTCCCAGGACAAAAATTTGCAAGTGGATTTGAATACTCCGTACCACAAGATGCTACAATGTTTTTTATGCTTTGGAGAGTGTGCCTCACAATCTATTCCAAAGCGCTAGCCTAACTAATGTTGGTTTAAAAGTGTTTCTAGAAAATAAAAGTTACTAATAAATTTTAAAATTATGTAGTATTTTAGAGGTTGTTGTTTACACAAGAGGGAGATGGAGATGAAACTGATGGTGTATGAGACCTTCACCCAATAATATGAAAAAGTAAATGAATGATGCAATGTTTCAGTTCGATGAACTCTAATTACAATAGGGAGAAAATATTTTTCGGGGACACGGAAGCTATGAAATGTAATTTCTTTTTTCTTTGAATGAACACGATTTCAAACACTCATAAGCAATGAAATTTCCCAATTTGTTCTCTTGTAAAAAAAAAAATTGAATGAATTTTTTTTTCTTATGAATGATTACTTTAAAAGAATAAATGGCTTTGACTCTTCCTTTCCAAAACCAATTCAGAGATATAATGAAGAAAGGAAAAGTAATCAAATAAAATAGATACACTCAACAAATAACCAAATCAAACTTTCAATGAAGATAAAAATGAAGATGACAAGAAAGTGTTTCACTCAATGCAAAAGAAAATAATTTTCCAATCAACAAGCAATCCAGAAAATGTAAAACACTCCAAAACTTTAAATCAAATCAAATACTTTTATCAATCAAGCACTCAAACTTAAATCTAGAGATTCTATCCTTGTTGACAAAAAGAAAGAGGTAAAAAATTGTAAAATGATGAAGGGATTTCAATCCCTGGAAGCCAATCAACAACAATTCTTACATAGAAAACAGTCAACTACTGGCACCAAAAATGTTTTCCAGGTGATCAAAGAAAAACTGGATGAAAGAAGAGAAAAATACCTAATCCAAAAAATTCTACAGGAGACGTCGCAATCCAACAGTAAGGTACAGTGTGGCGATTTGAGGTTTCCACAGGCTAGATGTGGGCAGGGTACAGAGATTCCGCACTAGTCTAAACAGGCAGGGTGCAGTGATCCAGGGACGTCGCAAGATGCATATGGGATGCAGTGCAGCCATCTCTGTAAACCAATAAAAATTGGAAAAATGACAAATATTCTAAATGAAATTTCAGATCCGTAGAGTCTGGATGGATCCCCCACAAACTTAGAGACTAGATTAAAATGAAAAGAGGTAGGCTAAAGGCATATGGACAAAAAAAAAAAAAAACAAGTCGTATCCCCAGTACAGTCGCCAAATTTTTTATAGGATAAATCGGTGAATGTAGACATAAATTGATCTCCCTAGATCCACCTGGATCTAGAACAAAACAAGACAGGACATGACGCTTTCCCTAAGCTTTAATCATTGAGTTTACTATCAAACAAGAGATGAGTGACATACCATTGAATATCACTTCCTTATGTCTTTGTTGTCCCTGTCTCACTTCGGTTCTCTTGTGATATTGGATCTGTAATGAAACACAAACCAACCAAAGTGAAAGAAACGCTAGTATATTGAATTAAAACTTACACATGTGATGAAGGAGTCATGTAATAAAATGAGAATGATTTTATGAGAAATAAGCATACCACTGTATTATATTAAGTAAAAGTGTAAGATACAACTAAACAACCTTGATGTTGCGAGGTTCCCTTTCGGTGTCTCTTTGCTCCAACACACACACTTGCTCCAAACTTGCATGAAGAGGATCCACAATAACTTGATGGACCAATGAAGACCTCAAGTATCAATTGAAATAGAATCCTTCACACAATTCTCAGCCTATTCTTTTCATTATTTCCTTTCTTTCTTAACCTTTTTCATAAGAAATCCATCATTATATAGGATAAAGAGAGATGGTTAAAAATATTAGGATGACCCCACAAAATCAAAGAAGCGAGTAGGATCCCAACCATACAGATTCCACCTCATATTATAGAAGCTCCCTTCTAGAACTTTCGTGAACTTTGACCTTTTCTCAGTCTTTCAACACCGCCACACCTTGGCTATAGTGTATCCTGCAGAAACGTCGCAATCCATTTTCATGACAACCTGCAAAAATCAGGCATTTCCGCATTGTACCTTATGGATGACCTGTGACGACCTTCTAAAACCAAGTTTTGTAGAAGAGGGAACTAGTCACTTTTCTCATGAAGAAAGGTTCTTTTGGAAGCCTGAACACATGCTATAGAAACATCACTAGGGTGACTAAAATCATGTGTAACAATGGATCCATGACTCTTCAAGAAATCTATGTGTTACACATTGTATTTCTTCTTGCACTCTTTCTTCCTCTATGGCCCGCTACGCGTCATGCAAAAATTGCTTCTGCTAAGCAACATCAAAAATAGGAGGGGGATACATCGCCTTTCTTATATTACCCTCTGAACTTTGAACTGAGCTTTCACAATGTGAAAATTCCATTCCCATATTCTCTCTAACTTGGGTTATCACCCATACATCAACTTCATATTCCTTTTTTTAATTCCCATGCAGCTTTGCAGTCACTGTGTTGCAATGTCCCTTCTTCTATCCCCACTTCTTCGACAATTCAAAGAAATCCTTTGGAACATGTTTGGGGATGTAGAGGTTGTTATAGAAAGATTTGCCTCACCATTGATATCTTGCACAAAGGGCCTTTTTCCATTTCCCTATGCAAACTTGTCATCCCTTTTTGATGAATCCAGAGCCAAAAATATACATTTTTCCACATATACGCTCCCTATATGCTATACAAGATGTGTATACGCTAGCTGCTCCACTGCAGCCCACATACATCGGGATTTGTGCCAGAAAATACAAAATGAAGTCAGTTTTCCATGTCATGATAGGAGATCTCTGATCCTTGGCCTTCCATATACTGGAAACGTTCTGACTCGGCCCTTCGATTGCATTCTGGAGGCTATAAAATCACAATTTCGAGCTATGGAAAAGAGGAGAAAGAATTCAAATTTGAGAGAAAATTTATCTGGATAAATTACTTCATATTGAGTCTGCATCCCTTTGTCCCTCAAGTCTGAACACAATGTTCAACCCCCAAGCTCTTTCCCTGTTGTTAAGAGAACCTCATTGTCTCTCTCCTATGATCTTTCCTTTGGTGGAGGATTGAAGTGGTGGAGGCCCAATTGAAAGGAACTTGGTTCCTTGGTTTCGAACTGTGCCGACACGGAAGTCTGTAATGTTGTCACTTATGCAGATCAATTATTAATAGAAATACTCCTTTCCCATCCTATTGGTATCTTGAAAATATACGATTATTATCCATGGGAATGTTTGTAATGTTTATTAATGGATTATGTTATCTAATGTTCTAACCCCTTTATACTATCACCATGTACTTGATATACTCGTCTTTTAAGAACTTATTGCAGGTATAAAGCTTTGGGTTGAAGTGCTCAATGGTGGAACATCATCAAACGTTGGATCAAGGTAGGCCTCTTTCTTATATTTCACATTAGTTTATATAGAATATGTTGGAATTGAGTTGATTTCTCTAGTCATACTTGTCTATTGCGGTTTACCCTTGGCCATAGAGAGTTTTTCCCTCGTAACGGAAATGGAAAATCCACTGGGGAGAGATCTTCCTTCTGAGGTTTGAAGTACTTTTTCTTCTTACATTGCTCTTTGTCCTTTGTATTTCTTGTCGTATCACTGCTTGAAAAAATATGTTCACTCTGAGTCTGAGTTTTTAGCCTTCTTGCCCTTGCCTAGAATTGTTTTAAAGCCTATACACTCCTTTTTCCTTGACAATCGCATATACCCACTTGTTGTCTCACTGCAGGATGTGTATATATGCTATGTTCTCCTGAACAGTCACGTATACCACTTTCCCCGACTTGTTTTCTTGGTTTAGTGATTGTTGGGTGGGATTTGATGTTTCTTGAGCCTTCTTAGGTCTCTGTAGTGCCTGTTGAGATTCTCCGGGATGGCAAGAAACTTGTTTGGAGTTAAATTTTTGGGCATAGTCTTTCTCTTTGTTTTTCATTTTTGATTTTTCCTTGAACCTCGGGCTGTTTTATTAGCTGCTTGGTATTCTGCTTGAGTTATTTGGTTCATACACAGTAGAATTTATATATCAGGTTGCTTTTCAGTCCATGCATTTTCTCTTTAATATATTGAAAATATAAAAAAATAGTCATTTTGCATTGGTTAGCATTTTTATCTGTTAACCTTTATCATTAGCTTAGTTCATTTAGTAAAAGATTGCATTTTACTTCTGAATTGCAGAGTTGAAATTAAAATTGCAATTTTTTTATTAGCATATCATTCATTGAAAAGTTAAAGATAGACTTTTCATTATATTCATATTCATTTTCTCACAGAGTCATAACATCATGAGTTTCTCTTCCATACCATTTTGAGTAATCACGGCTAATAAAATTTACGTTTTAAACTAAAATTGATTAGTAACGATTTTATTTTTAGGGTGAACAAACTAGTCTAGGATTTAGTACCTTGGAATAGGATTTTGTGAGTAAACTTCTCCAAGGTAATTAAATCAACATATGTGTCTAAGACACGGAGTTGAGAAGTCCATTATATAATTGGTAAGATCAGGAGGCTCCTCTCACACTAGAGTTAATCATGAGGTCACGCGAATTTAGTTGAAGGGATAACCCCTGGATACTCATGTAGCGTCAGAGATATTTTGTGGATTTATTCGTATTTGGGGATCTTTCTATTACCCATACCTCTATGAGAGGTGGTGCTTTCAAGGGTTCGGCCTTTGATACCCTTCCCATATGGTGATCCGAACTTTCGACTGCTCACCTGTGCATCAGATATACAATGGTTTATTAGTTGCTTGACCTAGGTATCTCATAGGTTAATTGCAGGGGTTATTCTACTTGTACCCTGGGTCAGATAGGGGTCGAACATCACACAACCTTTATGGAGGATTAAATATCTGGGGGGATCCGACCGAATGCTTGTTAATCCCACGAGGGCCCCTATAATTGATTATGTTACCTCCAAACTTTAGCAAGGAGTCTCAGGTCCCTCATGGATGAGACATACCTTCTTTAGCGAGGGAGGCCACTCTGCCACTTTAGCCCATTTGCATGCATATTGGTCATTTGAATTTTAGTATGCTCTTTGATTACTAGTTGGCCTTAGGATTCTATACTGAGTATTCGTTATCATGGATAGTGGGGTTCCTTTGGCCCCCTCATCTACTACTACCCCCCCCTAATGACATTCATGGGGGAAAATCCATCTGTTTTTTATAATGGTATGTAGAATTATGGTACTCAGTCAATTCCTTTGGTCTCTGATCATTGTTCTCATGGTATGTATGATATGTCTTCTCACTTTCCATCCTCTGTATCACCTCCTTATGCAAATACAAGTTTTAGGTCTAGGGGAATGATGCGTCCTTCCTATCCCTGTCTGTTTGGTGGGAGTCATATCCTTCAAACACCTCTTATGGTAAGAGGTTGGAATCTTCCTTCCTACAAATCCACTATGCGAGAAGTAAGTGCCCAATTAAGAAATCATTGTACTTGTTACACTTCGTCCACTTATCCTTCTTCTACTATGTCAGTTCCTACGAACCCTTTTACCATGGTAGACCTTTGTCTTCCCTCTGGTGTTTCATCCAAGGGGAATCATTTTTATAGTATGGGAAACCCCCCTCATGAAGTTCCTTCATCTGGGGGAAACATATATCATCATGTGAGTGACCCTTGTCATGTTGCTTTATCTTTGAAAGCAAATTTCTCAGTGTCGATTCCCTTACAACCCTTTATGAATCAGTATGGAGGAGGATATTATCCTGCTGGACGGGGACAGAGTGTAAACTAGGATCCTTCCTAGCCCAATTTCTCAAAACCAATCTTTCCTTGGACCTTGGTCTCAAATGTCACAATTCATAACTGTCGTGAGTCCGGTCACTTCTATTCATACTGGAACTCCATCTCCAACCTTCGCTACTCATGTTAGATATTGATTGACAACCAATGCATTTCACGTTGAAGACCTGCAACCAGCTACTGCAAGTCATGCTGGGGGCACAAGTCCAGTCATTGCGTGTCATACTCGCATTATATGACCAACCTCTTCTAGTCATGTTGGAGATTGGTCGACAACCTCTGTGAATCATGTTCAAGACCTACAACCAGCCGCTGCAAGTCATGTTGGGGGTACATGTCTGGTCACTGCTAGTCACACTGCACATACATCACCAACCTCTGCTAGTCATGTTGGGGATCCATCGCCAACCTCTGAGAGTCATGTTGGATATTTTCTACTGGCCTCTGCAATTCATGATGGGAGCATGTCACCAGCCACTGCAAGTTATGCTGGGGGTATTCATATGATTGAGAATCCTAGACGTCTCATACGTAAGCCTAGATTTCTTTGCAGGACTTGTGAAGGAAGTCACCTTACTCGTTTGTTTTCAATTAATGTTGGGATACCAGAAACGTGGGGCTCACCTAAGGGCCCTTCAGGTTTTGATCCATCTATGGTTTCACAACACTTTGTTCCTTCTTTGGTTGATACAACAGTCATGCTGATTCAATATTTGATTGACACCCCTTTTCCTTTAGGGGTTGATGTGTCCTTTGAACTTGTTGCCTCACATCCTGTTCAACCTGTGTTCATGTCGATGCAATCTTCGACTGACACCTCTCCTATGTTCAAGGGTGATGCGTCTATTGACCTTTTTATCTCACATCTTGTTCAACTAACGGTCGTGTCGATGCAATGTTCGACCGACAACACTCCTATTTTTTGGGGTGATGCTCCGCTTGACCTTGTTGTCTCGCATCCTATTCAACCAATGGCTGAGGAAGTGGTCATATCAATGCAATATTCGATCGACCCCACTCTTCTCTTGGAGAGTGACAAGTCTAAGGAAGCGGTCATGCTAATGCATTTTTTGGTCGATCTCGCTCTTCTGGTTCTTGTTCTATACCTTTTATGCCATGTCCTTACCATTTCTAGTACTTCACCTTCTGAACAAGAAAGAGTTTTACTCTTCCCGATTTCCTTCCCTCCAAGTCTTGACGATGTTCAATTTGATTGGGATGGTATTGTGGGGCATCCAATGCCTCCGCCTATGTCTTTTCTAGGAAGATACATTATCCGATATAACATGGATACGATAACCTTCGTTAGCACTTTTCCCTCCTCAATTTGGAGAGATTTGGGTCTTCCCAAGATTGTGTCGGTTCTTCGTAAGATATTGATATTCCACATGAGGTCTGCACGGAAGCCTTGGCCTCCCCCATTACTTTCTGCCTAGAATCTCCCTAACGAGTCCTAGTTAACCTCTTTTTTGACTCATTCAAAAAGATAAAAGAATGCCGAGTGATTTGTCCCTTTCACAATCATTAAATTGGACTTCAAAGGTCGTGAGTCTTAGTTAAGTTCTTTTTAGACTCCTTTTCAAAAAGAGAAAAGATTGTCGAGTGATTTGTCCCTTTCACACTCGTTAAATTGGATTTGAAAGATCACGAGTCTTAGTTAAGCTCTTTTCCAACTTGTTACCAAAAATATAAAATATTTCCGAGTGAACTTGTGTTTTTCACACTCGTAAATCAGACTAGAAAAGACATATATTTGGTAAAATTTTATCCCTTTTTCAGACCAAGTAGACTAAAATACATAAAAAGGATATTTTTTGGCGTTAAGTTGTGATTTCATCTCATGCCCTCGCTTGCAGTATTGATCCTTTAGACGGTTCTCGCTTTGCATTATAAACCATTGCCTAAGAAGATTTTGCATCCTCAACCAAGAAAATCCTTGTTTATATCCTTCGCAATTTGACACCCTATACCCTGGAGAGAACATCACCCTGAGTGTCCATCTCCCGCATGCATTTCCTTGCATTGAGCATAGGTACGTTCCACTATTGGAACTAGTTTTGCTTTCTTGTGAGACTCATTTCCTCCTATGTATCATAGCATTCATTTGTTATGAAAAAACAAAAAAATATGAGTGGGAGAGGAGTACTATATTATAATCAGAAGCAGTCATGTCACCTTTGAACATAGCACCAAGTTATCGATTTTTTGCGTCATCATAATTTTGGGTTTAGCATGGCCTTAGGAAGATGATCTCGTTACAAATTTTTCTCTGCCAGCTGGTTACTCTTCCAGTCCCTATAGAGAACATTATTGATGCCTCCTGCATCTAATAGTCACATCATTAAGTCTATGTTGCCAGATTCCACCATATGTCTCATGCTCTTGTTCAAAGGAAATCTATCAATCTGTGTCGACCACTCCTCAGAAATATTAACTTTGCATGTCGGCCATACCCTTAGTTTGTATCAGAATCACATGATACTATGGTCTTATCATGCACCCTGACCCTACTTTCATCATCGGTAGGTCACCTTGAACCCAAAAATCGACATATCATCATTGGTCGTTGACTGGGTGGTTTCCCTTGTGTTCGACGAAAAGACATCTATTCACACTTTTGGATTCGTGCAGTGTATTGGATTCCATTAGAATTATTGGTGGTATCCTCGCCTTTGTCAGCATTTTTCTTCATTGGCTTCTATTCAAAGGGTCTTTTTCGTATACTGCTTGCATTTGGTACGTGCGAAAGACGCACAGGGTCATTGGTTCATGAACATGTTCTTCATCCGATCTCCACCAAATCATGAATCTATTGCTTTGTTCCTCATGATGACTGATGAGAGATTTCTTAATTCTCTCCTTTTAGCGGGTCTCTTTCCATTGACTTCAGCTCATTTATTCTGGATACAAGACCTAGAGTTTTATGAGTACCTTGAGGCTTGTAGTCATTAGTGGCAGGCTCTCTCGCTGTTGACATATGGGAATACATCAATGTCTCCTGATCAATGGATTCCTCAAGTGTTCAACCTTGAATCCTTTATTCACACTTGTAGAAATGTACTCAGTGCCTTGATACCTACTTTCATTATTAGTAGGTTGTCTCATGTTTGTTAATGGTATACCTCAATGAACAATAATCAAATGATGTCTCATTGTGTTTGACCTCGTCTCCTTTATTCACATGATGTGGACTTGCACCCCTGGCGGATAGTGTAGAAGACTTCAAGACATCACTATGTGGCCACAACTTTCCTGAGCTTTTACTTCCCTTTCATTGGACCAGCACCTATTTGACTTCAGTAATCATGGGAGATCATATTGTACTCCATGGTATACAAATATCTTCAGATTGATTTTGAGACTGGTTTCACTGGGCCTTGTTTGTGACTATGACAGATTTTAGCATGCAAATGCATTTGTATTTTCCTATTCATGACCATGAAAACTTGTTTGGTATATTTTCCACATGGATCTGCATTGTATTCTTGGCAGCCATGTATGCAAAGTCAATACAAAATGTAATGTGCAATCAAGTTCGTCCAACGGGTTCTCTACCACTCCACTTCTGGATTATTTCTAATGTATTTTGGCCATCGTGGATACTCCTATGATCTCACACATTAGGGGTCATCTATTATAGCAATATTTGCCTCACCATTGCTATCTTGCACAGAGGGCATTTTTACATTTCCCTATGCAGACTTGTCATCCCTTTTTGATGAATCCAGAGCCAAAAATATACATTTTTCCACATATACACTCCCTATCTTCTATACAAGATGCATATACGCTGGATACTCCACTACATCCCGCGTACATCAAGATTTGTGCCAGAGAATACAAAATGAAGTCGGGTTTCCATGTCACGATAGGAGATCTCTAATCCTTGACCTTCCATATACTGGAAATGTTCGGACTCGACCCTTCGGTTGCATTCTGAAGGCTATAAAAGCACAATTTCAAGCTATGGAAAAGAGGAGAAAACATTCAACTTTGAGAGAAAAGTTACTCTAGAGAAATTACTTCATATTGAGTCTACATCCCTTTCTCCCTCAAGTCTGGACACAGTGTTCATCCCCCAAGATCTTTCCCTATTGTTGAGAGAACCTCATTGTCTCTCTCCTATGAGCTTGCCTTTGGTGGAGGATTGAAGTGGTGGATGCCCAGTTGGAAGGAACTTGATTCCTTGGTTTTGAACCATTCCAAAATGGAAGTCTGTAATGTTGTCACTTCTATTGATCAATTAGTAATAGAAATACTTCTTTCCCATCCTATTGGTATCTTGCAAATATATGATTATTATCCATGGGCATGTTTGTAATGTTTATTAATGGATTATTTTATCTAATGTGCTAACCCCTTTATACTATCACCATGTACTTTCTATTCTCATCTTTTAAGAACTTATTGCAGGTATAAATCTTTGGGTCAAAGTGCTCAACGATGGAACATCATCAAATGTTAGATTGAGTTATGCCTCTTTCTTATCTTGCAGATTAGTTTATATAGCATATGTTGGAATTGAGTTGATTTCTACAATCATACCTATCTTTTGTGGTTTACCCTTGGCCATAGAGAGTTTTTCCCTCGTAATAGAACTACCCATATAGAGCACGGGGTTTGGTACAAAATATTGACACATGGAATAACTCTCCATATTTAAAACAAGTCGGGGGTCTACCTCCCCCTCCTCTATATCCTCCTCCTTGACCATGTCCATATCTACCTGTAAGACGTTCTTGATATCCACCTCTCTAAGAACCACCATGATCATCAACATCCTATTCCTCTTGACCCATAATAAATCATGGGTATGGTCTTGCATCAACTAGAGTGACTAACAATTGCTCACATCGTGTCCCATAGATTTTCATAATTCACAGAATAAAGTATGATGTGTATTCTAATATTTATCCAATGCTAGAAAACAAAGTGGTATATGGACCCACTGTTTGCAAATTTTACACCATTGCATCTGAGGTACAACTAGAAATGGATTCCACAAACCCATTTTCATATAACTTTCTAGTGTAGGAAACACATCTCTATAGTTCCCTCCTGAATATAAATTTGTACACCATATGTGTTCATGCATGACCTTTTCCTTTTCCATATTGTGCAATTGCATCATTGGGTTGGTCAACTGATAATATCCTTGCGCCAAGGCTACCAAAGCTATCCTCCTCCTGGTGTATCCTTTAAGTGCATTACAATCTCCATTGTTTCTTCCTAAGTAGTCACCTTTTGCAGGGTAAAAGGGAATCTGATATGGGGAATCAACCATGCAATGAACCATTCCCTATGCTACATGTCCTAGATCTATAACCTCATCCTGTCCAATAAAATATTGAACCTTTGGTCATAATACTACATGGTTTCTCCTAGTTTCTTTTTAATCTCCCTAATATTTAGATATTCCAACTTAGTATTATGTAATTCCTTAAGAATATCTAACTTGATTTGTCTTGGATATCATCTATCTCCCTGGAGTAGTTACCTTGTACTTGGTGTACCGCATCAATGCTATGTCCCTGAACATAGTCCCTGGTTGCACAATATTCAATGCCTTGTCTATGATCCTCTTTCCAGACCATATCGCCTCACATGTGAACTAATATTGCTTTGCATAATATTTACATGTCCCATGGAACACATGTGATCTAAGTGTACTATCTTGGTTTTCCATCCTCAATCTCTAACTATGTCCTCCTAAATAACTACTGGGTGTGATGGATATTGGTACTGATGCTAATCTTGGAAAAGTAGCAATGACTTTGTCTTCTTCTTCACTCATTGATTCAGTTCTTTCTTCTCATACTCTTGCTTCTACTCCAATCATCATGTTGTCTCTTTTCCTTTCTTCTTGGATACAAATGCACAAGGGAGGATAAATCCATCTTCTTATAACATTTATTGTGAGGAAACCCAAAGAGTTTCTTACTTGCATCCATGAAATACCATTTTCTATTGCTAACTCTTCTTCCCCTTGTCTCTATGGTCCTTCATGCTTATTTCCTAGTTCCCTGCCTCTACTCTGTGTCTCCTCTTATTCTGAATTTATGGCACTCTGCAATAGCCAAGTTGTTTGGAATATGTCTTATGGACCCCTCGTACCACAAGTATTGGTATCTCCACTAGATACCCTACTCTCAACACCATGCCTCTTCACTGCCCTATTCTCATTTGTGGTCTTCTCTCACACAACACACTCTACCATACTTCCTCTTGGTGTAGTCTCCTTCCTCTTCATCTTGATCCTAACCCCTCATCGTTCACCCCTTGTTATCTTCCTTCCAATTCTTTGTTCCACTCTCCTCCTTGACTTAACTATTTTTTCATAAATTCTCTCTCTCTCTCTCTCTCTCTCTCTCTCTCTCTCTCTCTCTCCTTTTCTCTTCTAGGTCCATACTATTCCTCACCTCATTTCACCAACTTCAAGATCCTTCTCAATAGATCCATATCCTCTCTCACTTTTCCCCCATCTTTTCACACCCCATATCACTAGGGAGTCTACTCTACCATCGTCTTGGGCTCCATATGCATCATCTCCTTCTCTATGAAAACATCTTTATCTAGAGTGGGATTTCTTATAGAAACCTTCTCCTAGGACCTTTCGTGCACTTTGTTTCAGCCTCATTGAAAGAATCAATTTAATTGAGAATAAATTCAATTATAGACCATTCCTTCACCCGACCAAAACACAAATGAATGGCTCAAGTACACTTCTTATCCAATTTCTTAAGCTTATCAATCATGAATTGATCCCAAATCAATGGTTATCGTGGCCTCAAAGTAGTATTAGTAGTAGTCTGCCTCTTCAACCATTCATACAAGAGACAAGGAAGTTCAACAAAGAAAATTCCATGCATATCAGTGTAGATATACCCACTCTTCCATCACTCGACATTGGAATTCATACCTTGAGTTTCCCATCATGGAAACTCATCTTCCTTCATAGTCAACAAACCTTGAATTTCTTGCTGACATGGATACAACCTCATTATTATCCTTTATCGTTGAATATAAAACCTTTAGGTCTTTGTAACAGAACATTTTTTTGTCTCTGACTATGCTTACATGCATCCTTCTTAATGTTGGGGGTTTAATAGCTATGGTTCATCCAGATTTGACCAACAAAATCCCCAAGGTGTTGGCATATAAATCCTCAGCAAAATATTGAAGAAGGTCTCACTCGAGATGCCATGAGAATCATAGAGGCCATATGGTGTTGTGTCGGTGATGAAGGAATACTTACAAAAGATTCCATCAGATTTGGAAGTCATACAATCCATTGCATTTTACTTAACAACCAACCATATGTAACAACAACACATAGAGAAGTAAAGAGATAAAGGGGGGAGAGTGGGGGAGAGAGAGGTAGGGAAATACATTGAGTGATATAGAGAGGGGGATATAGAATGATGGGGAGAGAGGGGTATATATACGAGAGAGAGAGAAAGAGAGAGAGGAGGGATGGGTATATAAGGGAAGGGATGGAGAGATCCAACAAGAGTTGTCATTTTCAATTTTAACAACATTGTTAGCAGGCACCTCGGTTTTATCTCTTTACTCTCCATTGATTGAGAGAGGAAGGGGGATATAGTGAGCGAGAGAGGGAGGGGGAATATAGAGTGGGGGGAAGAGAGTGATAGATGTAATAGAGAGAGAGAGAGAGAGAGAGAGAGAGAGAGAGAGAGAGAGAGAAGTGGAGTGAGGCAGAGGTATAGTAAGAGATGTCATTTTGATTTTTAATGGCATTGTTAACACGTGCCTCAGTTTTCTATATTTATTCTCTTGGGAGAGAAGGGTAGAGAGAGAGATAGAGGCATAGATTTCTATACATGGGAGAGAGAGAAATAAGTAAGAAGGAGAGAATGGGATGGATGGAGAGGGCCATTAAGAACTGTCATTTTGTGTTTTAATTGCACCATTAGCATGCACCTTGATTTTTCGTGTTTAGACTATCCATTGAGAAACAAAAGGAGGATGAT
>ML825053.1:35907-49513 GCA_009831015.1 Picea engelmannii | reverse complement strand
TGTGCATCATAAGTATAAAAGAAAAGGTAAAAAAAAAACAAAGAATAAGATAGTTTTCAACTTCTAATTTAAAGCTAGTAGTTATTTATAACTCATTAAATTTCTCTTATTCACCATTTCCATCATTTCTTAGTAACATTATAGTTTTATTTTAAATTTAATCATAAATATATTATTATTTTTCTTTTCTATTTATACTAATAAGAAAACATATTCTCAAAATATATTTAAGTTTCATTTTTAAAATAACAGAAACTTACCTTCACTTTAACTTTATATTATTTTGCTTTTTTAAGAATTCATATATCCTCATAAAAAAGCAATAATAACATTGATTTATTTAAATTAATTTAAGAAAAAAATAAACTATTTGAAATGTATTAAAATATATTCGATTCAAAATTTTAAATTATATTTTAGATATTTAAATTAACATTTTTTATTTAAAATTAATAAAAATTTAATAAAAAAATATTGTAAGTATTTAAATATGGAAATGTAAACCTCAGAGTTAAAACGAGAACAAATTGCAATTTCATAAAGTGGTTTGATTTTTCATTGTTTATGCAAGTAGATATCAATATTAATTGTATGCAGATCAAGTTGAAAGCTACAGTCAAAGTTCATGGCATTTATCTTTCCTTGGATTTTATGAGATCTATTGTTTGCAAATAATATTCCTGCAGTGTGAAAAGTGCTAAATAATGTAAAAGTAATTCCATAGAGAAGATGTAATGCTCAAACTTAGTAACCCATATGCGACCCTCTTGCAAGTATACACAAGAAAGAGACGAGTTACATCGTAATATTTTCCGCTGGCAACATATTCCGCTGTAATATTTTCCACATACTCCCTAATTTCTGTCATCTCTAGTTCGAGGATTTATGTGTGGAGGGTCACATATATCTTATTTTTTTATTATTAAGTCTAAAGGCGTATACCTATTGGAGATGGGCACAATTAATCACCTTTTAATTTAAAATTCTAATCCGATGGCTAAAAATTAAAGATGCTGGCATATTCTTAGTAGTCCTCTCAAATCAATGAATGAAATTTAATATTAATAACTTCCATAAATGCTTACCTTTACTTGTTTACTTTTTCACATTTACTTAATATGATTAATAATTTACTGCCCTAACGAGTGATTGCCAAGTTTACCTAATTAACCAAGATTAAAGTGTATAAATATATTTTGGAGATATATTTATGAATCTGAAGCAACAGACTCTTGAATTCCACATTTGTTGCATGTAAGTGTTTTATTTTGATGATATATTTATAAATCTGAAGCAACGGACTCTTGAATCTGAAGCGGCCGACTCTTAGATTCAACAGCCACTCTTGAATCTGAAGCAACGGACTCTTGAATTTGAAGCGGCCTATAGGCGTTCATCAACCACAACTTAAGTGGTTGTGCTTGTATACCTCTGTTAGCACATAATCATGTATGGGGTATTTTTATAAAAGAAGTGCGCCCTTGGGCAAACAAAGAGGCTTAGAAAACCCACTTATCCCAAATTTTTGAAGGGTTGGCATGTTATTTTAACAAGCAGGCAGTTTCGGATGGTCAGGATCCACCCTCCTAGATCTGCAGCTGAAGTTTCATTCCGGAGCCCCCTCGTCGTTTTTCCTTTAACGGAGGGGGGGGGGGTCTGAAATTGGTGGTTCAAAGCGGGCCCCACTTGTCACATCTTCGACTCCCTCCGCTTATCGTCTCCTGCCATGTCTTTTTTACTCAACACCATTCTGGCCCACCTTATTCCCATTTCCTCACTCCCACCTGTCACCTCCCACCATGTGCCTCTATCGCTTTCTTAGCCACTTCCACCTATGTCGTGTCTTCGCTCCTTGACCTGTCGCATGGCGGCCTCATTGTCACCTTCTCACGAGACAATGCTTCATCATCTGGTTTCACACCCTCCATTTCTTCGCCACCCAAAGCTTCCACTTCAACACCTCTCATCTCACCCTCACAAGTGTTGACGCCATCGCCCCCATCAGACCCTCATCCACGTCCGCCATCTGGGTCCTCCCCCCTGCAGCAGTCCAGCGAAGCAAAAGACAACCAAAGGTAGACTGCCACGTCTTGCAGATGTAGAGTTGACCAGGTGGCTCCTGATCCCAAGGAAGTAGTTATTGAAGTTGTTGGTGGTGGTTAGACATCGTTTCTACCATAAATGGAAAGTCCGGCAAAGGGATTAAAGGCATGTCAATTCATTCACAGAATTGTCAGGAGTCTAATTGCGTCTGTTGTAAGTGCACGATCGTTCAAAGACTGCACATGCAGACTGCTAGTAAGCATGCAGATGCAATGTTTTTAATGCAGTGTCTTGTTTTCACTGTTGTTGGTTTTGTTTTGAGTATATGTTGGCAATTTTTCCATTTTGTAAAAAGATGGATGGTTGAGCTAGGCTCCCGATTGTAAAAGTTTTAATGAAGCACTGGTTTCTCTGGTTATGTATTGGTACTTGAGACTTCTTGCCTTATGAATGTTAGCTTATTTCCATCTCTTTGTTTATAATGTGTTAGAATAGCTCAGAATTGGAGGATCCAGTCTAGTTGCACTGTTATAGGATGATGTATGTTGGATCACTGTAATGGTTGCATTGTTTCTAATTAGTTCTTGTATTTTCTCAACGCTGAATGATTTGGAATTGGAGGATCCAGTCAAGTCACCCCTTCAGTTCCTTGAAAATATGAACCAAGAGGATCTTGTATTCTGAGTTTTTCTTCCTCAAGTTGCTGAAAGGCCTGATGCCTGAGGTAGTTTTGCTCACTCATCTCATTAAGTCTTCCATCTGCCCATTTTACAATCAACTCACTGATGGAAGTTAGATCAAGACCTCTTTTGTTCTTTACATACCAGACCTAGTCCCTGAGTTAGAGCGATTCCTTCTTGGGTCTCTACCCATTCGATCACCCATTAAATTTATCTGTGACATAAACTGATGGGCATTGGGATCTGCTCCTGTAGCAATCTAGGAGTGACTTCTAACGCTAACATTTCTGGCACCGTTGCCGGGGACGAAGTTGAATATTTTCCTCGGGATTGAACAACAATGATTAACTGATTCTAAAGGTGCATCAGATATCAGAACCATCGAAGATTTCTACTGTGCACCTGGCGACTCCAATGTTTCCACATCACTGTTTCAGTTGCGGCTACTGTTAGCACACCCAAAAGATGACCTAGAGGAGCTTTCTCCAAAAGGTTTCAGTAGCTGCTTTCTCAAACTAAGAAGCTTCCTGGGGTAACGACATGTTAATATTTGGCCTTTGATGCTGAACAAGGACCAGGCACATTCAAAGTTGTGCATATTTCACCTGGAGACTCCATGATTCAAGGATTGATTGGCGACTCCACTGGTTTGGGATGGAGAAAATCCTAGCTCGGAGGTTTGCTCCTTTTAATTTTTCTACTATTCCTGGTTTTCCTAATGTTGTCCCTTCTCCGGATGAATGGGGCAATTATTTTTCCATATTTAGAGAGCATGAAGGGGACAACCCTGCTCAACATCTCTGTGAGTTTCATGAACTCATGTATCAATGGGAGATACATCATGAGGATGTATTACTGAAAATGTTCATGTTCTCGTTAGCAGGGAATGCTCGTAAATGGTATCATTCTTTACCCCTTGGTAGCATTTCTTCACTCAGTGAATTCCATGCAACTTTCACCGCCTATTGTCATAATATTTATCCCTCTGAGTTATTTTTTCATAACTGTTGTGAGGGATAGAACAACTGTATACAAGATAAAGTTGCTTCTTACATAGGCTGTGAGGATGATCCTGACGACTTGGATAAAAAATCAGTCATTTCTCATCCCCATTTGTCTTCATCAGAGGAAGGTTATGAGAGTGAAGGTTTCAAGGAGGGAGGAGACGCTTGGGGAGGAGTTCTGAAACTGATAAAATCTCTCATTGCCAGACCAAACAGGTGGGAAGATGAACGATGTGCAAAGGATTTTCCATCCCTTGAAGCAAATGCTCTTGGAAGCTCTACTGAGGATGATGATGAAGACTTCATAAATGTAGAGGCCTCACACTCTGCTCCTGATGTGCATGTTGTTTCAACCTTTGATGATTATTCGTATGAGGAGCAATAAAGTCCTGCATTACCATTTGTTGATCGGAGTATCCAGCCTGTATATGACATCTACGAATCATATTCTGAGTTGGATATGTTGGATTTCCAAGAACATACCGCAGAGCCTTATCCTCTTTTCACTAAAGAACAACAGCATGAGGAAGAGCAGAGCTTTTCCACGGGTCCTGTTTATGACCATTATGAATCGGACCCTTGGGAAAGCCAAGGAGAAGAACCAGAGGAGAAGTTTTTCTTTTGTCCAGAGCTAGTCAGCAAGCAGCCATCACCCGATATCAGTCATCCTACGTCAGTTGTCCACCCGCCTGTGCTTACCAGAGATATTCATCCATGCGTTAACAACTATGTAGTAGAGGAGGCTTCTTGTCACCAATTTTCTAGAGTTTGTTGCTAGTCCTATGAGCCTGTGGAGGAATACATGGAGTTGTATTTCCTTCACAATTTGCAGTCGCCCTATTACATCTCAACTTCAGCCTGTAAGGAGGAGTTGAAGAGCGTAACCGTTCTGTTATCACGGTTACACCACCTGTTTGTGATCATCGACATAAGGAAGGAGCTTCTATTTAGAAAGTTTCTTGAATGGCTATGGTGGAAGTTTTCTTTCACCTAGCCCATGTAAAGGATTTTATTAGTTTAGGACTGTACATAAATAAGCTCTTTTGAGCATGTATGTTTATTTTGTTTTGCTTTTACTTTTTGGCCTGTATTTTAAGCAGAGTGTTTGAAGCTTGAATCCATAGCCCAACAGAAGGCACTGAAGCCGCAAACGAGTTCTTAGAGCATCACAGGGACGACTCTATCCCTCATGGAGCCTAATGTTAGCACATAATCATGTATGGGGTATTTTTATAAAAGAAGTGTCCCCTTAGGCAAACAAAGAGGCTTAGCAAACCCACTTATCCCAAAGTTTTGAAGGGTTGGCGCGTTATTTTAACAAGCAGGCAGTTTCGGATGGTCAAGATCCATCCTCCTAGATCTGCGGCTAAAGTTTCATTTAGGAGCCCCCTTGTCGTTCTGCCTTTAACGGAGGGGGCGGGGGGTCCAGAATTGAGTGTGCAAATTTGAGAGGCTAGGATTAAAGCATCTAGATCTATGGCTGAGGATGGATTTCGAACCCCCCCCCTACTTTTATGCCTTTAACGGAGGGGGGGGGGGCGTCTGGAATTAACGGTTTAAAGTGGGCCCCCCTTGTCACATCTCCAACTCCCTCCGCTTACCATCTTCTACCATGTGTTTTCCACTAAATGCCATTCTGGCCCATCTTATTCCCATTTCCTCACTCCCACCTGTCACCTCCCGCCATGTGCCTCTATCCCTTTCTCAGCCACTTCCACCTGTGTGGTGTCCTCACTCCTTGACCTGTCGCATGGTGGCCTCATTGTCACCTTCTCACGGGACATCACTTCATCATCTGGTTTGACACCCTCCATTTCTTCGCCACCTAATGCTTCCACTTCAACACCTCTCATCTCACCCTCACAAGTGTTGACGCCATCGCCCCCGTTAGACCCTCATCCACATCCACCATCTAGGTCCCCCCCGGCAGCAGTCCAGTGAAGCAGAAGACAACCAAAGGCAGACTGCCATGTCTTGTAGATGTAGAGTTGACCGGGCGGCTCCTAATCCCAAGGAAGCAGTTATTGAAGTTGTTGGTGGTGGTTAGACATCATTTCCACCATAAATGGAAAGTCCAGCAAAGGGATTAAAGGCATGTCAATTAATTCATAGAACTGTCAGGAGTCTGATTGCGTCTTTTGTAAGTGCACGATCATTCAAAGTATGCATGTGCAGACTGCCAGTAAGCATGCAGACACAATGTTTTTAATGTAGTGTCTCGTTTTCGCTGTTGTTGGTTTTTTTTAGAGTATATGTTGGCAATTTTGCCATTTTGTAAAAATATGGATGGTTGAGCTAGGCTCCCGATTGTAAAAGTTTTAACGAAGCATTGGTTGCTCTGGTTATGTATTGGCACTTGAGATTTCTTTCCTTATGAATGCCAGCTTCTTTCCATCTCTTTGTTTATACTGTGTTAGAACAGCTCAAAATTGGAGGATCCAGTTGAGTTGCACTGTTATAGGATGATATATGTTGGATCACTGTAATGGTTGCATTGGTTCTAATCAGTTCTTGTATTTTCTCAACGCTGAATGGTTTGGAATTGGAGGATCCAATCAAGTCACCCCTTCAGTTCCCTGAAACTCTGAACCAAGAGGATCTTATATTCTGAGTTTTTCTTCCTGAAGCTACTGAAAGGCCTAATGCCCGAGGTAGTCTTGCTCACTCATCTCATTAAGTCTTCCATCTGCCCATTTTACAATCAACTCACTGACAAAAGTTAGATCAAGACCTCTTTTATTCTTTACATACCCAATCGACGATGGTTTGAGCCGTTTCTCTGTTCGATTTGGACCAGTTCAGCTAAATTTCGGTTGGATTTCATTCGGATTTGCATCCAATAGAAATGCAGGTTTTGCAAGCTCTACGAGGAGCAGATCCGGGCGTCCGAAGAGATTTGTTGGACAGACGAACCGCCAGTAGCCTGCTTCGTGTGTTTTAAAGCTTATTTGATTTGTTTTTGTTCATATTGTGAAGTCGCTATGGAATATACAGTTGTGTGCTGCTAGAGTATTGTTGAGCAGTGGAGATTCGTCGCTGACTACTTGAGAAGAGAACGCATGCATATACAGAAAGAGTGTTAGACCTGGTGTAATTCTTTGTTGTTGCTTGGAGTCTGGACTTAAGTGTGAGCATAGACTCACTTGTGATGTGCCCTTGTGGCCTCACTATTATTGATTTTAATTTGGTATCAGAGCATGAGGGGCTTGGGCCAACTCCCTCACAGGAGTGCCCAGGATCCTGAGAGCGAGTTGTCGGTTGTTGCCAAGGTCTGTGGAAGCTGCGTGTTGGAGCAGTTGTGTATTGATGTCAAGAACGAGAAGCCGCCACTGTGAGTTGTGTTCAAGGACGTTGTTGGAGGAGCATCCCTAGTGATACGTGCTGAGCCGAGTGTTGTTTCATGTTGTTGTTGGGAGGTGAGAAGTGTGGAGGAACCCAAGTGGAGAGTCTTGAAGAAGAGGTTGATCGCTGTCCTATGAATTTGCTTCGAATTAGATCGCTATTTGCTTCAAATTCTAGAGGAGCCACCAGCCAAATTTGCTGGTCTCAAGGTGCCTGTGTGAAAGTATAGAACTGATGAGTATTACTCTCAGCAAACAATACATGTCCATTTGGCAACAAATTAGCAGTGGAGTGATGCATGTGAGGAATCGTAGTCGCTTGGAAGACAGAAAACAAAAGTTGTCCTGGATTGTAAATCACTAGATTCAAGACGGGTTGCGAAGCGAAACCAAAGCCCTGAGAAAACGAATGCGTCGAGAATGGCACACTTAGAAGATTAATCTCCAAGGGTGTAAGCTGACCAGTAAGAGTAAAAACCACCGTAAACGTCTGCCCAAGGCGAACTAATTGAGGAGGCGAGATCACTAATTGATTGGGATCTCCCCAACCTGTCTTGCCTATGGTTATAAAACTTGAATTGCTGGCAGTATTGGAACTAAGACATATCATTGCCGACGGCTCATTTGAAAGAGTGGAGAGAGCTGATCGCTCTACAGTGAGGCGGATTTCATTGCAATCCATGCTTGAGAGGAAAATTAATCGGCCTACCCAGGCAAAGATTTTGATGCCGCGGAGTTTCGAGCTATTTATGTTGTTTAATTGTCTGAATTGATTTCAGTTCTGTCGGTGGACTAGGGGATGATCCGTGGGCATTTTACATTTCCAGAAATGTTCTGCAAGATGTTTGAGGGGCTCCCGATCGTCTGTGTCCACAGTGTAGTGTGAAGGAGCCCATGCGGACGAGGCATGAAGTAGGATCTGTGCGTTGGAGACCGTGAGAATAACCAGCACCTGTGTGGAGTTCACTAGTAGATTCGTGACCTGGAGTGGAACATCAGTGTGGAGAGTGAAGGACGAGCTACCGAGAAGGGTAGTGACGTGTGGTGCTATGCTGCGCGTGAGGAAGAGGAGAAAACATCGGGGGAGCTATCAAGAGCTTTGGATTACTGCATACGTGTTGTTGTGAGAGAGATCATTGCACATGAAGGATATCACTACTAGTTTCAATACACCATCAAGATGAGTTGAAAGTGCTGAAGGCGCAGCGGAAGCGTGGTGAACGAGGAAGCTGTTGCATTGTTGATTGGTTGGAGAAAGATTTGGTGGTGGCAGCAAAGAATTCGTGAAGGGAAGAGTTGTTAGTGCACAAGAGAAGTTGTCATGGGCCGGAAAAGGAGACTTAAGCAATTCCAGATAGAACTCAACCAGATGGGGAGAAAGATTCAAAGAGCAGAGGAAATATATTTTGTAGGTAAATATAAAGTGTCTTCAGTAGTAGCCGAGGAACACATACCTAATGGAGACCAGGATTAGATTGCGGATCTAGAGCAGATTGATGAAGATGAAGAAATCAATGCAATATTGAAAAGGTTAATGCCAGTTTTACCATCATTTTTAGGTAAAAATTTTGATCTTTGGAAAATGAAAATGGAAGGTTTACTTGGATCAGTAGATTTATGGGAATTTGTTCAAAATGGTTATGAAGATCCTACTGAGAAGAGAAGAGATAAATTAACATTATATCTTGTTAGTTTAACATTGAATAATGGCATCCTGTCTGCTCTGTTATATGAATTTGGTGAAACAGAGAATGCAAAAATGTTTTGGGATAATCTAGAGATGAAGTTTAGTGTGAGGGGGAGCAAGATAGCTAAAGACGAAATTAATAGCGTCACTTCTGTTGAAAATGGTGAGTGTATTGACAGTCTTATAACTGAAATAAAGACTGAAAATGATTGCATTGAAATCACAATGATTGATGATGAAAGTGTGTATGTAGCTGATTGTGATAATGAGAATGAAAACCTTGTGGAGGAAGATCTCTTTGAAGGAGAGACATATGAAGTCATATTTGACAATTCATCTAATGAAGAGTGGTCAAAATTGATGCATGAGAAACAAATTTTTGATGAGTTGTTGTTTAGTGAGAAGAATGGTCCACTTGCATACACAAAACAAGTGGAAGGCAACTTTATTGTTGCAGTGAAGGAAGAGACGGAAGATGAACAAGAGAGAAATCAGAAAGCTCTCTTAGAAGAGCAAAATGAAATGAGCAAAAATTGTATTGATACTCTAATGAATGTTTTTGTGTGTGCAGGGTTTGCTAAGGAAGAATGTGATGTGAAGCACTTAGGTGAAGTGCCAAATAAGTTTGATGAAGAATTAGAATTTATTGAGGAATGGCTTCAAAATCCATATTATGATGAATGCAAAGAAACATTAGATTATGATGAGGACTGTATGGACACTGAAGAAGAAGAATACTGCATAACAGATATAGAAATTGAGTCAGTTTTTATAAAGTGGAGTCCTGAAGAAATAAAGTATTACTATGAGCTAATGTTGCAAGAGTCCGTTGAGCAAGACATTGTTGATTGTATCTAGAAATGGGAGCAACATATTTATGTGGAGTTGGAAGCATTTGCGAACATTAAAGACAAATGTTCTCAAGAAAATGAAGACGTGTTGAGGACAAAGAACAATAATCAAAAGTCAAATTCCAAAATGCCGAGGAACAAAGTAAAAAGGGCTATAAAGCAGAACAGAGTCAAGATGAAACATATATGGAGTAGCAAGCCAAGGAAGAATCTCCATCTACATCACTATCTAAGATCAAGAAAGGTCAATATGAAATTGTTAATTTGTAAGCCTAGCTGAGACTGAGACCAGCAAGCATGTTATGTTCTGCTCTGTTATGTTTGGTAGAAAATCCATTTCTCCATTAAGGGGGACTGTTGGAATAATGTATAAATTAGGATACTTAGTTAATATTTACGTAACTAAGTTGTTCATGTTTAGATGTGCATTAGTTTCAGATCCACATTTATAGGAGATCTGTTCAAGTCTGTTTCATGCACCTTGTGCTATATATATGTAATTGATTTACATTAATAAACAACGAAGGTGAGCTCTGCTCACGTATTCTGTTCTGCCTCTGTTAATTAATATTTCTTCGTGGCAAAATTCATCTGGAAAAAGACAAAAAGTAAAACATTTAAAGTGAGCCTCTTCAATTATCTTATAGAGTTTACAAAATTCAAGGTTAGATTGCTTAGGGTTTTAAAACCCAAGGATCCATTGCTAAGGTTAAAATTTTGAATTGCAATTCTATTTATGAATTTTGCATATGATAATCCGTTTATTTTTATCCGAATTTTGAATTGCAACTCTATTTATGAATTTTTCATATGATAATCCGTTTATTTTTATCCATAGAGGTTTCTTCTCTTTTTGTGCTATCATGATCATACTTTTTTTCTGAACGATTTACACTTTTATCAATCTGTTGGTGTTCAACAATTCTCCAAGGAGGCAGATTATCACATCTCATCTTGCATTATTATCATTCAAGACTATAAAATATTTACCCACTTCTATGAAGAGATGGCTTCTAGCAAAGCATCTCTTTGTTTTTTTTTCATATTAGTACTTCACCTTGAAAGCACCATGAATGTTTTCGACCCCATTGATCACACACAGCATTGGCCTCAATGGCCAGATCTCTACCAGGATTCAACTTTCATGTGTTGAAATCATTGCACACAACAACAACTATTGCTTACCTAAAAGACTGGAGGAACACTTGAGGTTGCAGGCAGGGAATAAACAGATTTGTCTTAGAAATTATTTCAGAGTGTTTGTTTATTGTCTACTAAATTGGTGGTTTGAGGATGACCACAAACTCATTTGGTGGTTTCGGGATGACCACAAACCAATCTGGTGGTTTTGAGATGACCACAAACCGAATGTCTAGCTGAAGCTAATGTCTTCTACTAAATGGCATGGTTTTAAGTTGACCATAAACTAACCAGAGCTCAAGGCTCAAAAATCTAAAATGTAACAAACAAAACATCATGTCTTCTCCTCAATTGGTGGTTTTAATTTGACCACAAACTATCAAGATCTCAAGGCTCAAAAAACTATGAATCGTTTTAGGATTACCACAAGCCATGTCAACAACAATATCTTCATGTGTTGGAGAATAATGGAGATTAGTTGCGTTGGTTTAGATTTGGTGTTTATTTAGGAGTTTGATCTTATTTTTAGAGGTTGATTACAACCATCTAAACCGAATGACCTCCTATATAATGTACTCTTCATTGTTTAATAAATGAAAAATGGTTGGCTTTGATTAGGAAACCTCCACGCCTGCCTCACTATGAGGCGATGATCTCTTTCCCATTTTTAAGTTGGTATCAGAGCTAGTATCTTTCTCATCTAGTGGTTGTATGAAACTCGTTTAAGTGAATGGGACCATTGAAGTGAATGTTGTGACCCCACTGAGAAACTCGGTGCACGTTGAATGGATCGTTGAACAGATCACTGTCTATACAGTTTGAAGGAGTGGGGAGGCCGCCAACATAGAGAATATTTGCTGAGATTGCATCCCTACTGAAGATCGTTGAGGAGCCAGTTTTCATTCTTCAAACTTGGAGCCTGACTGAAAACTTAAGATTTCCCCATGTGAGGGACAACTGGTTCAAATTCTATTGACCATCATTCACAAGTATGACTAAGAAGAGATCAAGCACCTGCATAAGCTACTGGAACAATGTGTATTCTTTCACAATGCATACATGGATGAAGATCGAAGTACTGATATTTTATATGTCCAACTTTATCAATGGAAAGAGGGCTTCTTTCAATTCTACCCTTTTACAATAGAAAATTTAAACTTAACATAAGGTTGTTGGCTTCAACAAAAAATGCACTCAATTACAATCATAATTCAATTCTGAATAGGCATAAGTACATAAATTGCAAGTCATAAAATTCTGAGACACAAGTTAGTAATGGAGGAAATGAATGATTCTTTAAACCTTTGAATGGTGTTGCGAGTAAAAAAGAAAAACCTAGTCTCTCTCCTCTAGTCATTCTTTTCTAATGGTTTCTCTTTCCTCTCCACCTCTGGTAATACCTAGCAACTTTCATATAAGTGGACTCTCTTATAGTAGTGAATGGTTGATGTTCCACTTCAAAACTTCCACATATCTTTCTTCATGATCCACAAAACTTCCACATCTCTTGCTCCACAATCCACACGTTACCATAAACTCACCAACAATAGAAACAACACTCCTAGTCTTCATGGGAAAATATCTCACAACCTTCTTCAAAATAAAATATTTGTTAAAAATACCAAAGAAGTAATTTTATTTTTTTTAAAAACTCTCTAACGTTTCAAACTTTTTTTAAATATGAACTTTTGTTTTTATAAAAACCAAAAGATAAGTTTGTAAACCATATTCAAGAATGTATGCCTTTACTAGACTCGGTCTCTCTCCTAGTAAACCGATTTCAATATTGAAAAACCTTCTTCTTAACCCTCTCATCCAAGGTTTCTTCAGGAGACTTGAGGTTGGAAGCAACGTACCCAAATTTTCTGGTCACGGGGAAAAGCTCTTTGTAATTCTTGTGTGATGCCACATAGATGGCATACCTCACACTTCAACCATTACTTATATTACTGCTCTTATTATTGTTGTTCCCTTGTTTTTCTTCTTCTAGGTTTTCGTTATGGGCTTGTTTGGCCGTCATTTCTTTCTTATTTCCTTCGTGAGAGAATTTTATTTTCCACAAACTTTTCCACCCTCTGCGCACCTTGAATTGGTTTCTCCCTCTCCTCAGGCTCCCTCAAATCAAATCAAAATGGTGTGGATTCTCCTTCAATAGTTCACATCAGACACAAAACCAGGAGGAAATGGTGCGGCTCCTCTTCCTTTATGCAGGCACATTTAGAAACATTGTTCACAAATCAATCCTCCGTTGGTTTCACACGTCAACCACTTCATCATGTTAAAGTTTTATTAATACAAACTAAATGTCTGTTAACTAATTACAGGACCTAGAACTTTCTAGTTCTTTACCAGCATTAAATTGCAGCGGAATTTAATCAGAGATTGAATCAATACCTGGATCCATTTGTGCAGGGCTCTGACTACTTCAGACTCTAGAACAGTGAAGTCTCTATTGCGTTTTCAGAACCCTCTGTTCCTCTGCTACATTTTTCAGAAACCTCTTGAAGAACCCTTTGCACAGAATAGAAATGAAGACCCTCTGCACAGAACAGAAATCGGATTTCTCTCTCTTACCCTGCTGCCATACACACTTTTAGATCATTAGAGATGGGTATTCTGAAGGTTCATTTATGGGAAGAGAGAGGACCGGTTTCCCCAAGACCGTTATTCTCCACCTGTCCATCAGAGTAGGAGATTCGAGACCATTCCTGAAACCATTACCAAGAGCTCCATAAAAACTGTAACGGCTGCCAACACATCCGTCTCTTCATATGGGTCATTAAAAACTAATTTAAGAAATTAGTCTTACATTCTCCCACTTGGCACATATGATAACTTAATGTTAGAGTTTAACAGAGTA
>ML825053.1:16966-31652 GCA_009831015.1 Picea engelmannii | reverse complement strand
TAGGTATGTTACCTTTGAGTATCCATACTGGCCTCAATTGTGAATACCCATCAATCATCCTACTCCAATTAAATAATCTTTCAAAAATTTGGTGCACCTTTGGGCCAACCTAATATTCTTGTGACTAAATAATTGTGATTTGCTGAGTTATTATTTTAATACCAGGGGAAACAAGTACTAAATTTCGATAATTTGACTTAATATCTACGAGTCTTTCCGGTTGGACCACTTTGGTGGCTACCAAACTGTATCTTAATATAGACCTTAAATCAATGTAACGACTTTGCATGTTGATTCAACAGTAATGTGTTTAAACAAAGTAACATAAAACATTCTTTCATCATACTTATAGCAAAAGAAAGTATTCAATATAACAGAGTAACAGTTAATTTCGTCTGTCTATGATTTGCACACTGTATACCCTAAATTCATACAGTGGCTTTAAACTGGTCTATCAAATGCATTCACAAAACTTATATACAATTTCTCAGAATGCATTTGTCAGATAAAAAATTAATGGAAAGAGAAGAGAAAGTTCTCTACACACACTCTGATACCACATGTTAAAGTTTTCTTAATACAAACTAAATGTCTGTTAACTAATTACAGTACCTAGAACTTTCCAGTTCTTTACCAGCATTAAATTGCAGCGGAATTTAATCAGAGATTGAATCAATACCTGGATCCATTTGTGAAGGGCTCTGACTACTTCAGACTCTAGAACAGTGAAGTCTCTGTTGCATTTTCAGAACCCTATGTTCCTCTGCTACATTTTTCAGAAACCTCTTGAAGAACCCTTTGCACAGAACAGAAATGAAGACCCTCTGTACAAAACAGAAATCGGATTTCTCTCTCTTACCCTGCTGCCATACGCACTTTCAGATCATTAGAGATGGGTATTCTGAAGGTTCATTTATGGGCAGAGAGAGGAACGATTTCCCCAAGACCGTTATTCTCCACCTATCCATCAGAGTAGGATATTCGAGACCATTCCTGAAACCGTTACCAAGAGCTCCATAAAAACTGTAACGACTGCCAACACATCCGTCTCTTCATATGGGTCATTAAAAACTAATTTAAGAAATTAGTCTTACACATCATTCTCACTTCACTTCAACTTCTCCACGGAGAAAAGACAATGGATCTACTAGGCCGTAAAAACTATAGGGATCTGATAAACTAGCTGTCCGGTAAGATCATTTACATGTGCTCTCTTTGGTATCCCACAAGCTTCCAGTGGCTCTGGCTCTCTTGGAGGCACCTTTGCATGTGGAAACATTTTATTTTACCATCAACTTGATGAACAATGAGATACGTTGGTGGGGAAGGGAATTATCAATGTGTGGGGGAATGATAGGCTTGGTTTTGGTTCCAGGCTCCTCCTAGCAAGGCCTTGAGAAATGGGTGACAGGAAGGACATAGGGAATGAAGGGAAGACTTCGGCTGGAGCCGAATTAAAATGGCCTTTGAATCTATATTTGTGGAAATTTCAAACCATAATCTCCCATGCTTCAAATGGTAGGTTTGAATTCTAGTATGCACCATACAATAAACAAAAACTTCGTCAGGTCTGTTGTGGTTTGTACAGATTTTTTTTAAATGTATCCAAAACCAAACCACTCATTTAATTAAATCAATTCATCACTTAAATTGATCCAAAAAATATTAAACACAAAAATACAAATGCACATTGCTTATGATCTAGATAGTTGGGCTTTTAGTCTCTCCACTTCTCCATTATTTACCATGGAAAAACTACCATGGTACTACCATTCACTAAGAACTATAGTGTTATGATACCACTCTTAAGAATATAGCCAAGAAAGTAAATAACTAACAAGATCAAGAAGGAAAAGAAGACGATCAACTCAACTCAACTGAAAAGGCATGAAGCCAATTAATTAATGTGTAAATGAATAATGTATATATAATACATATTGCACAATTGTCCTAAGGGGGTAATATTGGGTACCTTAAAGTTCATTCGGAGGTTGTCCCAAATGAAGAGGAGAGGATTCCTTCCATAATAGAATATATTGTATGGTGTTGCCCTACCTGAATGGTTTTGATATAATAAAGTGTGTTTTTCATATATTTTTCCGGTGTATTTTGTATTCAAATCTTTGGTACTTAACAATTGGTATCATAGCGCTTTCCTTGGCCACAGAAGAATTTTTGGCTCTTTTTGCAATTTATTTTTAGAAAAAAAAAAGAGAATCCAATAACTTGGATATTAAGGCTATCCATAGCTTAATGGATTATGGTGAGATATGGTGGTGATCATTGGACTCTAGTAAGAGGATGGCACTTTCCGATGTAGCATTTGAATTTTTTTTTAGACAATTGGTCTCAAGCCAATAGTAAGAATAAATAAATCACCACGGGTTTATTTTCATGTGGCAACTCTGTATTACAGGTTCCACATTGTATTCAAAAAGAAAAAGCAGTGTTTCTATTAACCCTAGTTGCATGCATAATTTTATCAATGTTCAATTGGTTAATAGATTACAAGTTTTTGCAAAGAATATTCAAAGCACACAGGTTGAAGGTGAAAATATTCAAATTTTTAAAGATTTGAAGCTCACTATGGATACATATGTGTTTCATTTTAATTTTCATGCTATAGATATGGTTGATGTAGATATAGTTTTGGGATGTTCTTGGATGGAATCGGTTGGTACGATTAATATTAATCTGCAAAAAAAGTGTCTAAAGCTTTGGTACAAGAAAAAAAAAATTACATTTCAAGATGTGTCTCTTACTAAGAAAGAAGGGCCTATCAAGGAAAACAAAGAAGTTATTGCTAAGTCCGAAGTTGAATGAGAGGCAGAGTCTACATAAGGAGATGATGCAAAGACACAAGAAGAAAACAATAAATAAGCTAAGGAGATCATTGACTCAAAGGCACAATGTGTTTTAGATTTGAAGAAAAAATAATAGATTCCTACAGATGTTGTATATCGTCATCGGCATCATATAGAGAAACAACAATCATCAATAAAATGGCATGAGAATGAACACAGTTATGCATCAACACAGAACGCAAAATGAAATCAATACAGAGGTACATGGAGGCTTACAAACGCTCAAGAATACATCATGCTAGAGAACCAATCCCATGGAAACATTGACACAATGCAGAGCAAGATCAGGGTGGCAAGGCACCAGTTGGATATCATGTTCGTCTTCCATTAGGATGGATGGATGGTCATACTTTGTAATAGTTGGCTACATTTCTTAGCCGGTCATATTGTATGGCTTATTCTCGTGTTTCGAGGATGAAACATGTGAAGGGGGATGGAATGTAGTATACCTAAGGGGGTAATATGGGGTACCTAGGGAGGTACCCAATGAGAATGTGGTTATGTATTATTAATGAAATTCATTCAATGTAAAGTGGACTAGGTATATTATATTAAATAATGCCCAATATGGTAGTTAGATATAATAAATGTTCGAATAATTTCTAGAATGTTCCTAGGAGATAGAGAGTTATATATAAGGAAGTGTAAGCAATGAATTGAGGCATAGTGAAGAATATTGTGAATTTATCAAGCATTGCTTGAGGAGTGTTATCATTCCTTAAGGATTAATATATGGTGTTACCCTACCTCAAGGGTTTTGACTATTTCTTGTATTCAGTATTTTGGTGAATGGTTTGGTTTTTTCTTGTTGATATTGTGGGTTTATTTTGAGATTTATCTTCAGAGCTATTCAGGTACGATAACCAACTGAGATTAGAGAGTTTTAAACAATCACAAACAAGGATTGTATTCCACTTATTCTCATGAAATTCTCCTCAAACCACTTGTCAACAATAATACAAGAAAATATTTGGGTAGATCTACAAATCTCTCCTCAAATCTGTGGCTGCAAAGAACTTATTCTCAAAGCATCATTTGTTCGACGCTTCTACTGGCCGCTTCATCCCCAAATTATCTGTTCGGACGCCTTCAACAACGTATCTTCACAGAAGTGAGTTGCAAATGTTCATAACTCATTCTTTCCCTCTTGCAGCCATCAATGATGATGAATTATTCATCAACTCAACTTCACATATCAACAACTCTCAAATGGAGAAAACTCACAGCACTAAAGAATACATCGAACCATTTCAACACCAACACTCAGGTTTGTGTATATGGATCATTACTCACACCAATTTGAAGATGAAATAGGGTATTCTATTGATACTAATCAAAATGTGCTAAAATGGAGATTGTGAGGACAACGTCACAGAGCTGCTATTTAAAACTTTTATTCTCGTCTCGAGAGGGTCCAAAGATAATAGAATTTACCCTACTCTATGTAACCTACTCCTAACATTGTATATGCTTACATATTCTAAATCTTCCATTATCCATTCCCTTTCTTAAGAGAGTCAATTCTAACCTTCTCTCGTATCATCTTAAAAATTAAAGAAACATAGAATCAAGGATGTTACAAAAAGAGAATGAACACACTAATTTCAATATTTTTTATTACAAATTAAAAATATTTAGAAATTAATAGATGAATTTCATCAATTGATTTACATGATAGATAAAAATTATATTGATGGTTATTTTTTAATAATATATATAAGACTAAGCCAATCTTATCTCTTTTGTATCGATTAAGATAAGGAAACTTTATCTTTTTATCAACTAAAACATTTTTTTAACAATATGGATTTATTACTTATATTGATAACTTAAACTTATGTAGATGGAAAATTTAAACATTAAAAATGGAATTTTATCCATGTGATTTATTAATTGCCCCAACATACAATCAAAAACTCATCTTCTTTCTTAAGTCAACCTTCTTTTCTTATCAACCAAAACCTTATATTTTTCTAAATAATAAACCTATTACCTAGTGTCATAACAATACACCTATTACCTTACCTATTCTCATAGAGCCTATTTCATAAACACCTACTCAATAAGTGACACAGTCAAGGTTCAATGAGTTGTGTATTCCATCATCTCGGATCTAGCGTGCGTAGACTTTTTCGGTGCACCATAGTTACAAGGACTGTGCGGTACAAAACTTCATCGTCGAGCACTCATAACTTACTGCACAGTTCCTAGAATGCACAGTAGAGTGCATGTTGTGATGATAACACTTAATAAAGCACCTTTTTGTAATAAAATAGACATTTTGTCACTCTTAGCACATAGACTCACATGTATACCTTAAGTGGAGATTCAAGAACTTATAAACCTACTTGAACTTGTTCAAAAACATAGAGAAGATATTTTCGAAGTGTTTCAACACAACATAACTCATAAATACTCATGAATATCTCAAATACAAAATACTTAATATATATTACCAACTTGGATGTTGCGCTCTATTAAAAAACACAATATTATGCAGAGTTTCGACTCCAACAAATTTTTCATACTTTTATCACAAGAGATTGCTTCACATTTTTTCCTGCTTCTAACTATGAAACAAAATTCTATATTCAACTACCTACAGAGTCAGACGTATAAATACGAAGACATATACTTCTTGTAGAAGAAAAACAACTTAAAACATTTAATACAACAATAAATTTGACTAACTCTATCTGAGTAAGAGGTCTAAAGAAATATTAAAGATCGATTGATTTAATAACACTCCTGCTTTCCCTTACAAACTGTAAGAACATGCTTGCTTGTCGTGACAGATAAAACTTGAGTAAATATAAAACTCATGACTTTTAATTAATATCTCCAACCTCCCCCTTAATTATAAGTAGGTGGGATTACAAGACACAAAATTTAGATAAAAAAACATAGATTGACATCAAATGTCAAATATCTACAACTGGGTCGACTCCTAAACAACTGTGCAGATTCTGAAATGCATCCATTGCCAAAGATTTTGTAAGTATATCAACAATTTTATCTTTCGACATGAAAAATTCTAAGAAAATTTATTTGTTATTCACCAACTCTCTCATAAAATGATACCTTGTATCGATGTTCTTGGTTTTCTTGTGAAACATGTGATTCTTTAACAATACAATCGCAAAATTGTTGTCACAAAACATTGTAGTTGGTTCCTATTGTTCTTGTAGCAATTCCTTTAACATTCTTCTCATACAAATATCTTGACAAGATGCTCTTTTTGTTGTGACCTACTCAGCTTCAGCTGAAGAAAAAGTCACAATGGGCTTCTTCTTTGATTCCCATGACACTATACATGTTCCAAAATGAAATGTGTACTCAAAGGTACTTTTCCTGTCATTTATGTTGCCTCCAAAATCATTGTCAGTGTATCCAACAAGTTTGAAATATTTTGAAGTAGAATACATAATGACAAAAAATAAATTCCATTCACATATCTCAGAATTATTTTTCCTTCCCTCTAATGGGATTCTTTTGGAGTTTCCATGAACCTTGAAATCAATCTCACTCCATACATAATATAAAACCTTGTTGTTCTTAGATAAATAAGGCTTCCTACCATCCTTTTAAACGGAGTGGGATCCACTTTAGATGCTTCATATTCCTTGCTTAAATCCAATCCTGTTATGACAGGTGTTGGGGCTTCTTTGAAATTTACCATGTTGAATCTTTTCAAGATTTCATGTGCATATTTATATTGTGAAATAAATATACCATCTTTGTACTGGTGGACTTCAATGCCTAGAAAATATCTCATAAGCCCCAAATGAGTCATTTAAAATTCATCCTTCATGACTCACTTAAATTCTTCCATGCCAAAATCACCTGTAAAAATCAAATCATCTACATATAAGAAAACAATTAACATATTTTCTTGTTAATTGGCTTTGATGTACAATGTTGGATCACATTCACTTCTCTGAAATCCATTCTAAGTTAGGTAGGAATCTATGCGACTATACCAAGATCTAGGATCTTTTTTAAATCCATAAAGTGTCTTCTTCAATATATATACTTTGTTTTCTTGTCTTGGAGTCTCATATCCTTGTTATTGTTCCACATATATGTTGGAGTTACTTCACACACACCTAGGATTTATTTTTCCTAAGGTTTTTCCTATGCTTATTGGTCATTATTTAGTATCCTATATTTTATGAACAATATTACTCTAGGGACAATATTCTCTTTAATTCACACTTTAGTTTGATGATTTGAGTGGAGTCTAGATGCCACATTGGTATTATCACCATGCAACATTGGGATCTTCACCCACTAATTCACATTTTCCTTGGGATCATCACCAGAATTATGCATTACTCATGATTTCGTGATCTCCTCCTCACTTCACTATGTTTCAGTCAGTTAACTGAAGACTGCTAGACTAGTTAGCTAGGTGGCAATTCACTCCTGTAACTTCCCGAGAGACTAGACTAGGTGGTAATTTACTCCCATAACTGTTGGTGTGTATCTAGATCACTCTAGACCACCACTATGGCACATTTTCTTCTCCTCGAGTGTGCATTCATTGAGTTATACATAGTATATCATGTGTACATTATCATTCATTCATTTGGTTAATGAGAATTCTTCCATTCTTTCTCTCCTGCTTCTCTTTTCTTCTATTTTCTCTACAACCGTGTGTGTCAATTTCCAGCTAGATATATTATGTGTAGGTTCAACACATTTACATGGTATTAGAGTTGACAGACTTCTAGGGGAAGGACACACCAAATTATTTTTGCAGGTACCAAAGATTGAAGATAGCGGAAAAAATGGAATTTTCAAAAGAATTCATTTTTACACCTTACAATTTTTTTGCATGGAAGGAGAAAATGATAATGCATATTCAAAGCATAGGATTGTACAGATTGACCATGAACACAGAGGCATAACCAACATTATCTGTATAAAAGTACAAGTATCTAAATCGAATGGATGAAGCGTTCAGAACAATTTGCAGTCTCATTTATCCTGAAATCTTCTTTCACATATCCTTCTGTAAAACCCTCAATGAAGTCTAGACCACCATGGAAGGGATTTTTTGAAAATAGGATGATATTATGGGACACATTATCAAGGTGGAATTTCTCACATTGGATCCAAAAATCTTCGACAATCTCTAAGATTTATTTACCGAATATAAGGATTTGTTGTCGCAACTCAAGGCATGTGGGGTTGGTAAATCTAAAGAGGAAGAAAAAATGGTTCTCACCATTCTCTCCAAACTTGGTCCAGAATACTTAATGTTTTTATCCACATTTCATTTAGTTAGATTCGCCTCTGGAGCCACCTGGAAGATGCCCTCTCTTGAGGAGATTATCGAGTCTCTAACACAAGAGAAGAACAAGATCATCAACATGGGAAAAATCAAAGGCCCAAAGATGCATGCATTTACTGTGGAATATGGAAGCAATCATAAATATCAGAAATCTAAATACAAAGAAAAAATAAAAACATATGCAAATCTGAAGGAGGGGTACTCAAAACCCTTAATTGATGCCTTCAGATACAAAGGTGGAAAGGGAAGAAAATGGGAGAAATGAACTTACTTCCATAAAGGATTCCATCCATAATCTACATGTATGAAGAAACAAATAGATCTCGTGACCCAAATACTTCAGAAAAGAAACCTTGGAGATGACATCCCTAAGGGTTCCAAGAAGAATAAGCGAGAAGATCAAAATCTCAAGAAATGCAATTCTAGCCATGCCTTGATTTCCATCAAATCCTATCCTTATGCTTGGATCAGAGATTCAAGTGCATCACACTACATGGTTTCCACAAAATAAGACTATTCTTTATTGGATGCATGAAAAGGTCCTCCTATTATTATGGGGGACAAATTTCGAGTCAAGGTCACCAACAAAGGAAGAATTGAACTGACAAACGAAAGCTTCGAGAATGTGTTCATGTTCCCAAACTTTCCTTCAATCTTCTCTCCATGTATAAGATGAAAATCTCCAGCACTTGAAAGAGAGTCATATTCACACCTAATGTAGTGGATATTTATGACATGCAAACCAATTCTAGGGTTTCTACCGGTGAGGTAAATCATCAATCTATACTCTACACATTTTTTGAATTTATTGAGCCATATTTTGCATTACCACTTACCCATGCTCATGAAAGCAGTAGGGTATGGCATGAAAGGTTTGGGAATTTAAATTTCATATATATGCAACAACTTATCAAGAAGAGAATGGTTGATGGTCTACCCAACATCCACTTCTCCAAAAGAATTTGTGAGGGATGCGTTATTGTAAAACACCCTCACGAGAAATTCGACAAAGGAAAGACACAGAAGGATCCCTCTCCTTTAGATATGATCCATAGTGACCTCACTGTCCCACAATGGCAAGTTCCAAATGTATGGAATCCATCTTTCCTATTGGAGAGAAGGTCTCATCATAGTCAATGCCATGCACATGTTGAAATCCTTTGGGAACTAGTATGGCTTTGTATCTACTAATTTGTCCATCCACTGTGCTCTTGGTCATGTAGAACTATATTCAACTAACAACTTTCCTTCCTAATCAAAGGGTAACCAGATCCCAAGTCTGGTTCTCTAGGAGGGAGTCGTACTCTTCCTGCATTGTGCATTCCCAAAAGGGATTTCCAACAGCCTCGCCATAAGACTATGGAACTGAAGAATGAAACAAGAAAAGATGCTTGGGTGGCAATGGTCCAGTGGGAGTGAGTGCAAGAGGAGGCTCCTCAAAATAAGATCGAGTCCTCCTAGTATTAGCTAGGTCACCAACAAGATCCTCTGCATCCTCAAGAGTAGTATGGCCCCACTTTGGTCTCAACTTTGGCTTTGCATATGCATCTGCATGCACTGAATCTGCATATGACTGTATTGACTCTATATCTGGATCATCTGAATCCTTTGAATTAGAACTCACATATGAAGAAGAGTCAACATGTGCATGATCATCATCTCTGATAAGTGGAAGAACAAAAATGTCTACATGCGGCTATTGAGGTACATATGAGACACTTTCCTCGAATTGGACACTATGCTCAATGATGATCCAGTTCGAGGAAAGATAAATGAGTCTATATCCCTTCATACTATTGGGGTATCCAACAAATATACACTTTGTGCTCTTTGGATCAAGTGCCTCCCTCTTCTTAGAGGGAATCCTCGTCCATGCACATGAACCAAAAATACAAAAGTGGGTCACTTCCGGTTTGAGGCCACTCCACGCCTTGTAGGGGGCATTATCCTTGATAGATATGTGGGAAGATATGTTTTGGATGTAGGCTGCACAATTAAGTTCTTCATCCCATAATCTATGTGTAAGTGACTTTGCATGCAGCATGCAAGTTCCCACCTCTTTTAGAGATCTATTTTTCCACTCAACAACTCTATTTTGATAGGGACTATAGGGAACCGTGTGCTACAACTGAATCCCTACCTCGTGAAAAATATTTTGTATCTCATGGTTGACATACTCTCCCCTGTTATTATTTTGGAGTATTTTGATTTTCTTTCCTCACTGTGTTTCAACAAGGCCTTTGAAATCTTTGAGGTGTTGAAAGACCTCTAATTTTTTCATGAGAAAGAAAATCCATGTGAAGTGTGAAAAATCATCAACCAAAATGAGCACATGCCTTGCTTTACTCATTGATAGATGTAGAAAAGGGACAATGAGGTCACTATGAATCATATCTAAAGGAGAGGAATCCTTTTGTGTCTTTCCTTTGTCAAATTTCTCTTGAGGGTGTTTTCAAAGGAGTTGCATGAGCTACATTGGAAGGCTGTAAAGAATATCCTTCGATATGTACAGGACACCATCACCTTTGGAATTCACTATTCAACATACTCTACATTGGACCTCATCGTGTTAACTGATTCTGACTAGGCTGGAGATAACATTGATTGCAAGTCCACATCTGGTTACTCACTCAGTCTTGGTTCTGAGCCTATCTGTTGGTCGAGAAAGAAGCTAGATGTTATTTCCCTATCTTAATCTGAGGTATATTACATAGGGGTAGTTAACATAACCATTCAGGCTATGTGGCTACAACATTTTCTCACTGAGTTGGGCATTCAATTTCATTGGTCGATCGGCATCTGGTGTGAAAACCATAACACTCTAAATTTCTACAGAGATCCAGTTCTGAGGAAGTGGACGAAGCACATCGAGATCCACATGCACTACATCTGGGACTTAGTACATGAGGGGATCATCGAATTGCAATTTTTTCCTTCAACATAAAAAAACTCCAAACATCTTCACCAAGACCTTCACTGAGTAGAAGTTTCATTCTCTGTGCAGTCGTCTTGGAGTGAAGGACACAATTTACTAGAAACTATGAGTTCCTATTTTTACATACATTGTACTTTGATGGGGGGGGGGGTGTTTCCCATGATGTTTTACCTCTTTCCTCGTTTATATCAGTTTATTTTTTGTATTTGGGTACCTAACATGGCCTCGTTGTCGGGACCCATTCTTTATTTTCATCATAGTGATGTTCAGGGGGGGTGTTGGAGTTACTTCACACACACCTATGATTTATTTTTCCTAAGGTATTTCCTATGTTTATTAGTCATTATTAAGTCTTTTATATTTTAGGAAGAATATTCATCTAGGGAGAATATTCTTTTCAGTTCACACTTCAGTTTGATCAGTTGAGTGGAGTCTAGATGGCACATTGGTATTATCACCATGCAACATTGGGATCATCATCAGATAATGCGCTTTGTCCTTGGGATCATCACCAGACTAGTGCATTACTCATGATGCACTGATCTCCTCCTCACTTCACTATGTTTTAGTTAGTTAACTAAAGATTGATAGACTAGTTAACTCATTTAGGTTGAAGTTCACTACCGTAACTGCCCGAGAGACTAGAGTAGGTGGTATTTTACTTTCGTAACTGTTGGTGTGTGTCCAGATCAATCTAGACCACCACTATGGTGCATTGGCATCTCTTAAAGTTTGCATTGGTTGAGTTATATAGAGTATATCAAGTGTAAATTATAATTCATTCATTTGGTTAATGAGAATTCTGCCATTCTTTCTCTCCTGCTTCTCTTTTCTTCTATTTTCTCTGCAACTATGTATGTCGATTCCGAGCTATATCTATTATGTGCAAGTTCAACAAATTTACAATATACTTCTTCCTCTAAATGTCCATTCAAAAATGTTGACTTTACATCCATTTGATAAACATGAAACTTATTATGCGCGATGATGGTGAACATAGTTATGACTATGTCCATCTGCGCAACTGACACAAATGTTTCATTGAAATCTATTCTAGGTTGTTGTGTAAAACCCCTTGCAACTAATATTTCCTTGTGCTTCTACAAATTTCCATCTGCATCTTACTTGGTTTTATAAATCCACTTGACACTTATCACATCCTTGTCCTCAGGTACATCTACCAGCTTCTACGTCTAATTATTCTCTATGTATTTAGTTTCTTCATCCATGGCTTGTGTTGATACATCATCCTTGATAGCTTATTCAAAAGTTAATGGATCATCTATTTGTGAAAACAGAGAAAATAATAAGAATGAATTTGTTGTGTCAACATTGTAGATGTTACACATGCTTCTTGTATTTCTTGGTAACATACTTGCTAATGTTGGATCTGGAGATGTAGAGATACTCACACTAATTGTTGGAGTTTTTTGTGCTCATGGTGTGGACCACGCATCTGCAGATCTAACTAGAGTAGTTTGTGTTGCAATTTGTATCATAGTTCCCAGGGTGGAAGGAACTTCCCTCTGAATTATGATTGGTGTTTGAACCACTTCATCCTCCATATCATTTTTCATGATAGCATCAAGAATCTTAACTGTCGTTTTTATGCTTCCATCACATTCTTTATTTTCCACAAATTGGACATCGTGACTGATTATAACTTTTCTTGCAATAGGATCATACAATTTTTATTCTTTTGTATATTTAGAGTACCCAACAAATACACATTTATATCCTTTGTTATCTAACTTTTTTCTCATTTCATCTGGAGCATGTGCCTATGCTACACAACCAAAAACTTTCAAGTGTGCAACATTATGCTTCATACATGACAAGGATTCTTAAGGAAATTTGTTTTTCACACTCTTTGTCGGACATTTGTTCATCATCTATATTGCAGTTTCTACTTCCTCATCCCAATATTCATTTGACAAATGTTTGTTCACCAACATATTGCGCACAATTTCCATGATGGTTTGATTCTTCCTCTCTGCGAAACCATTCTATTGTGGTGTATACCACGTAGTGAATTTCTTGTAAATTCCATGAAATTTACAAAAGTTCTAAAAATATGTTGAAACATATTCACCACCTCTGTCAGTTCTTAAAACCTTGATGTAATAACCACTTTGTTTCTCAACAAGTGATTTGAACTGTTGAAAACAACCAAATGCATCAGATTTATTTTTTAGAATGTAAATCCATGTTTTTCTTGTGAAATCATCAATAAATGTAACAAAATAGGTAATTACTCCTATAGATGGTGTTTGCATTGGTCCACATAAATGTGAATGTACAATTTCCAGTGAAGGTTTTTCTCTGTATGACCTGCCAACTGAAAATGACTCTCTATGTTGCTTTCCAAAAATACAGACTTCACATATTCTTTTTGGTTTTTCAATTAATGGAAAACCTTTCACCATATCCTTTGTATGTAATAGTTTCACACCTCCCAAGTTTAAATGTGCAAATCTGAAATGCCACAACCAGGAATCATCCTGCACTTCAGATTGGAATGATGTGTGCAACTATGTGCCAATGTATTATTCTTTCTTGAAACTATGTACACCAAATATTCCTTCTTTGGAGCAACCCGAACTTACTTCTTCTCTTTCTACTTTAAATGCAGTGTCAGACTGCACATATTTTTCTTCATAGATAGCTTGTGTTTTTTTCTTCTTCATGGATCACTTCAATGTCAATGGAAACATTTTATTGCTTTCCATCTAAATTCTTGTAATAATGTGGTTGCTTGGATATCTGTCCAAAATCACACAGTGATTATCTTCATTCTAGATTCTATACGATTTTTTTAACAACTCTCATGTGCTCATCAAATTATGCTTTAGACCATAAACATAATATACATCAGGCATAACCTTTTTCTCCCCCTGTTTAGTCAAAATTTTAATATTTCCTTTACCCAAGGTAGTGACTTGGATATTGGTTCCAAGTGTAGCTTTAGTTTGGACTAACTTATCCAAACTAGAAAACAATTCTAACTTTCATGTCATGTGATTACTGTAGCCCGAATCTAGATACCATATGTCACATGGAATTTATTGAGTAACATTGCATTCAACTGGGGAAATTTTAGGCATTTCTTTAGTGTGCACCATAAATATAGGGCTGAAAGGAGTATTTGCACTTTTTGACTTATCTTAACATTGCTTGTTCTGATTATACTGTCTCTTGCTGCATTCATATGTATAATTTCCATACTTTTTACAGTAATGGCACTGAATATTTGGTTTATCAAATCTATGACCACTTGATTGACTGGTATTTTGATTTTCACCTCTATCACCGGTATTTGCATGACTGCTACGACATCTTCCTCTAGCAGAACACCTTCCTATTCCTCTAGAGTTAGCTTTCCTTCTTCCTCTTCCATGAATTATAGATGGCTGCACAAAAAATGCATTTTCTAATGACATATTTAATCTATTTAATCTGTTTTCATGATTAATGAGAGAGGATTGCATCTCATCTAGAATAAATTGACTTAGGTCTTTTTTTTCTTCCAAAGTCACAACAAAAGGATCAAATTTAGAACAAATACTCATAAGTACTTTCTCAACCACCTTC
>ML825052.1:28373-66519 GCA_009831015.1 Picea engelmannii | reverse complement strand
TTTGCCTGGTTGCGTTGCCTTCGATCATTCGATCTTCCTGAACATATCTTATGTTTTCCTGTCTGTTACAAACTTCCTGTACTTATGCCATCAATCCTCTGTACATTCTTCCTATACTTATGCTACTTGCCATCAATGACAAGCATTCGATGTCTGTTAAATATTTTCCATTCGCTGTCAGTTAAATATTTTCCAACAAAATAATGAAGTTGCAATTGCAACTCGAGCCAAAGATTATTCTCCTTCGAAAGAGAAAGTTGATGATTTACCACCTCTGTTGGTTCAACCTCCTCCACTAACTTCACCTCCAAACAATCCTCTTCATCTCGATCGACCGAGCCTAGATATAGTTCTTCATCCTCCTCCCAAGGGTTTTGTTCGAAATTCCTCATTCAATCCTCACACACATGCTGCCCAAAACTACAATATCATAGAAGACCTTGCACAATCACCCTCTGCGATGGCGTCTCTCAAAGTCCTACTCAACGAAAGGTGTTGTTAAAGGCTATTGGTGGAATTGACCCTACCGATACTAATTTAATAATCTTTGACTTGGAAGATCATATTCCAAGGCTTCCTCCTAAATTAGCGTTTCAGATCCAAGTTCTTGTGGAAAATAAGAATATATGTTGAACCGTTATTAACGAAGGAGCCTCAACTTGCGTCATGTTCATCATTTGTTGGAAATCTATTGGCTCTCGTGCCCTTATCGAGTCGCACAATACTCTTAAAGAGTTTAATGGTACATGGTTTAAACCTTAGGGTGTTCTTCCTTCATTGTCTATTATGTTAGAAGGTAAGGAGGTTAATGTTGAGGTTGAGGTCTTTGATGCACCTCTCGATTACAACCTTCTACTTGGATGTAGCTGGATTGATTCCATGCACACAATTTTTTCTACTCTTTTCTGTGTGTTACGTTTCCCACACCAAGGAAAAGGCATTACTATTGATGAACTGTCCTTCTTTAATTCTGATTCACATACTAGCAATGTACCTTTTATTTCGAAAACACCTCTCGGTTATGAGAATTTTGGCATGGGTATTTTAAAATATTCAACCTTGATGGGTGCATTTCCTATCTCGCCACCCGATATTCCTCCTCATTTTTTCGCCTTAATTAACATGATATCAACCTATATTCGTGAAACCCTTGAATCTTATGATCCATGGACAGTACCTATCCCTGGTGACTATCTTCGTTATGACAACCAAATTCCTTTAAGTCCAGTGGAATCAACTTATCACGTTATTCAATCGACAACTCCCTCTCCTCCTCTCGGTGATACATCTCCTGATCCCTTCCACGTGATATTTCTTACTGATGATATGATCATGACGGTCATGTCTATGGAAGATAATCCATGGGATGATGGGCATCATCATTCTATTCTCTTCCTAGAACATGAGACCCTAGAGAGTTACCAACGGATTTCGACTCCGTCTACCTTTGTTGTTATTTCTTCCATTCCTGAGTCAACACACAATGTTTTGAATGAAGGGAACTTGAGTAATATTTCACCTACCATTCCTCTTGACATATCGATTAAACACAGAGTCGTGGAAAGTGTTCATATCGGTGCCTCATGTTCTACTAATGATGTTTGCACTTATAAAGCCATTTTTCAAGAATTCGGTGAAGTTTTTTCCTAGAGTTATGAGGAAATGCATGATATTGATCTTGATATTGTTGTGCATGAGATTAAGACTTACCCAGATGCTAAACTCGTTCGACAGAGACTTCACCCAGTAATCCACGTAAAGTTGTTGCTATTAAGTTTGAAGTTGAAAAACTTCTTAAAGATGGCTTTGTCTACTCTGTGTCTCTGACCGATTGGGTGTCCAATCTTGTTTTGGTTAACAAGAAACAAGGCATGATCCACGTTTGTGTATATTATAGGGATATAAAAAAGTCTTGTTCCAAAGAAAATTATCCAACCCCTTTCGTTGACCAGATTGTTGACGACTGTGCAGGGAGTAAAATATTTTCCTTGATGGACAGTTTCTCCGGCTATAATAAAATCAATATTTTGCCTGTGGATCAACATAAGGATGCTTTTATTTTCCCTTGGGGAACCTTTGCCTACCGAAAAATACCTTTTGGTCTCAACAATGATGGTGCGACCTTTCAACGCGCTATGTCTTATGCTTTTCATGACATTAAGCACATTATACAACCCTATCTAGACGATCTACCGACACATTCTATGCGTCGTCAAGATCACTCGACACATGTATGTGCCATTTTCCTACGCTGCCATTATTATCGCATACGTTTGAATCCACACAAATGTGTTTTTTTTGTAGAATCCTGACGACTTCTTGGTTTTATTGTGTCTATACATGGGATTAGGGTAGACCCCTTGAAGGTTGAGGCTATTCTCAATTTACCTCCTCCTTCCACACTATGCCAACTTCAAAGTTCGCAAGGGAAGGAATTTTTTTTACATCGATTCATTCCCAATTACGCTGAATTAACGAAAGGATTTACTCGGATTCTCAAAAAAGGTTACGATTTTGTATGGGACGACACTGCCAACAAATCCTTTGAATCTTTGAAACTCGCCTTAACCCGTATGCCACTGTTGTTTCCACCTGATTATAGTCGATATTATTTCCTATATATAGTTGCTTCAGACTCTACCATTTCTATGGTTCTAGTCCAAGAGGATGATTCACACGATGAACATGTTATATACTATTTGATTCGGAGTCTCACGACTACTGAAATCAAATATTTACATGTGGAGGAACAAACATTGGCAGTTGTTTAAGATGTTCAATGTTTTCATCACTACATCGTATTACATAGAACCACAATAATTTTTTATTGCAACCCCATGCAACACATCCTTACTCGACAATTGTTGGGGGGAAAGTACTCTAAATGAATAGTTATTCTCCAGGAGTTTGATTTGGAGTTTGAACGCGCTAATTAGAAGAAGTCTTTGATTTTTTCTCGAATTGATATGTGACCTTCCCTCTACTGAAACAAAAATTGTGCCAGAAGATTCCTTACATGACGAATCTCTTTTTGTGATAAGTTTTGATGACATATGGTATGAAGATATTATAATCTATCTCCAGAACCAAAATTTTCGGCTTGATCTTTCTAGTACAGATCATCATTGTATCCGATATCAAGCCCGTCAATACATTATACTTGGTGATACCCTTTACCGTCGTTGTATTGATTTCATCTTTCGACGATGTCTCACCTACGATGAAGCTGATAAATCTTTGAATGACTATCACTCTGGAGCATGTGGTGGTCATATGTATGGGTATGCCACTGCCCAAAAAATATTACAAGATGGTTATTTATGGCCTTCATTGTTTAAGGATTGCATTACTGTCGTCCAGAAATGCCACGCTATTCAAACCTACAACAATAAGATCTGATCTCACCCTGCTCCTCTTCACCCTGTAGTTTTTGTTGGTCCATTCACTAAATGGGGTATTGAATTCATGACATGTAACCCTCACTCGGCTGGGGGGAATGGATACATTATTGTAGCTGTGGATTATTTCACTAAATGGACTGATGCGATGCATACATTTGATAATACCGGGAAAAATGAAACATTATTCATATTCAATCATATCGTTACTAGATTTGGTGTCCCTCAAGACATCGTCACTAATCATGGTAGTTATTTTCGAAACTTCATGATGTCTGAACTTACTGAGAAGTTGGCTCTTCAACATGAAAAATCAACCCCCTATTATCCACAGGCCAATGGCCAGGTTGAAGCAATTAACAAATTTCTCACTACTATGCTTCAACGGATGGTAGGAATTCACAATTCAAATTGGTACATGATGTTGTTCTCAACATTGTGGGCCTATCAGACATCTATTAAGTCTACCATGATATTCACACCTTTCCAGTTAGTATACGGTATTGAAGAAATTTTGTCGATTGAATGCGAAATCCCATCTTTGAAACTAGCTGTTGAACTTCTCCCGAACACTTCAACTGAAGAGGAACGTCTTTTGTATTTGATGGAATTACACGAAGCCCGTCATGATGTTTCCTTAGTCATTGAAACTCAGAAAAAGTGTGTTAAATCTCAATATGACAAGCATGTCAAACCGCATGTATTTTCTGAAGGTGATCTAGTTCTTCTTTACGAACAAGATCGTGACTTACTAGGGGCCGATAAATTCGAACCAATGTGGCGGGGTCCTTATATTGTGAAACGCGTGTTGGAGAAAGGGGATTATGAGCTGGTAGATTATGATGGAATTCCTTTGAGTGAACCCATAAATGGGCTTTACTTGAAGAAGTACTATGCTTAAAATCATTTTTGCATGAGTGTTGTGTATTTTTAGTGTATCATACTCTTGTGTTCTTTTTTGTTTTTGGTTCCACCTTTCTGACGTAGCCTGCCCCTCCGCGAGCAGCCGCTTCCACTAGGACCTTCTCTCAACCCAGGACCGAAGAGTTACAAGCTCTTCCAACTCCCCTCTAGAGTTACCCACAGTAAACTCCTTCGCCGATCTCCCCTTCGGAACTCGGGAGATCGCGATTCGGGGATTCACGGTTCACGCGAACACGATTCACCTACAGCTCCAACCCCCGAACCCCGATAGTCAACAGTCAACGCTTTCGCGCATCAGGGATTTCCCTATCGGGAAATAGGAAATGGTAATGTTATGGTTCACTTACACTGCAAAACGCCGAACCCCGAACTTTGATAACACCTGTACTCCACCAGTTCTTATGGTCCCACTTTGCCACGTCACTCCTCCACTTGTGCGATCGGGGATTGCAGAATCGCAATTTCAACTGTCCGGGTCCTTTGTATTTGAAAACCCTAAATACCGAAACCCCGATTCTCCAGATTCGTGCCACCTGTCCTTGTCACGATCAACGACCCCGATAAATTCGGGAAATCGCGACTCGCGATTTCGTAAGGTATAAACTCTTACCTCGCCAACCTCCGAACGCCGAACCCCGATGGGCGTTGGGTCTTACCTCCTGCGCTAAAGGACTAAACCTCGCACAAATTCCCCACGATCCTACGATCATCGGGATTTCGCAAACCTCCCCAACGATTCAAGTCGTCGATTCTCTTCCTCTTGAGGAATATTTCCTGGGTGTATTCTCACTATGTCGAGAATGAACTATCCCTCCTGAGCTTGATGTCTCGGACTCCTTCTGAGGCCTTCCACGTGCGTTTTACGTGCTCGACTTCCAACAACTCTCAAAGTGTCGAATTCATCCAGACCCTGTGCGTCCACAGAGACAACAGTCCCTACCTTCCTTTGCTCAGACTCCCTGCTGAGGCTTCGACCTTGACCTGCACTTCACCTGCACGCACTGTCAACCCAATTCAACTTTTGGGTGAGCGAGAATGAGAGTTTAACTGTAGAGCCTCCTCGACGCACTCTATGCGGAGGAATTCAACTGCACTCTATGCAGGAATCTCCTGGCTCAAACTGAGAAACAATTGAAACTTATTTCCTCATTCTCTCAGGTTTCGAACCTGCCATGCAATAACATATGCAACATATAGAAGAAAGGCATAAAAAGAAGCAAGTATGCAACAACATAATATTAACAACACACAAAAAACAAACACAGCCATGGAATTGAATCAAAGTCTTTCTTCTATTAATTCAATCTGTACATGGGTGTTCTTCACAAGTTCTCTGCTTGCTCTTTCCTTCAGAATGCAGGAATGATAATACAATGATACAAAGGAGGGTGTCTATATTCCGTTTTCCCTCTCGAAAGCAAAACTTTCTAATCTACAGTTAATTCCTATCTAACAACATTAAAACTATTAAATGCCTTCCTATCTATAATATAATACAAGTGCGCCCGGCTTTGAATGCCTTCATTTAAATGGTGGCGCAACAACTTTCCAAGTATTTCAAAAATATATGTGTTGGCGCTGTCCAGTTGTATGTTCTTTACTCCACGCGCTGGCTCGCTTGATGAAGTGTGGATGCTCCTGCATCATACTCCTCGGCTCAAAAGGTTTCATGGGCTCCTGTCCATGAGCTCCTGCACGGTGTGCCCATGATTTTGTATCACTGCCTCTGTTTCCCAGCTGGCATCCTCCACTGGGTGATTTTTCCATTTCACCAGGTACTCAAAATATTGCTTTCTCCTGGTCTTCCTTCCAACTCTTTTATCCAGTATGCACTCCATCTCAGGCTTCTGTGCAACTGGAAATTCCTTATGCCACTGGATCACTGGTTGTTCATCAGTTCCAGCTCCTTCATCCTCGGTCCTGTAGGGGTATAAATCCGAAATATTGAAAATCGGAGATATCCCGATGTCCTCTGGCAACTCAAGCTCATATGCGTTCTCGCCAAATTTCCTCAGAATTATGCATGGCCCGATTTTCTTCATCTTGAGCTTGTTGTATGTTCCTCTCGGGAACCTTTCTTTCCTCAAGTGCACCAGAACCATGTCCCCAACTTCAAATTGAAGTTGTCTTTTCCTCTGATCGGCTCTGCGCTTATACTCCTGGTTCGCCTTCATCAGTCGTTGCTTCACCTGTGTGTGAAGTTCTTGCATTTCCTCAGCGAATTCCTCAGCTCTCGCGCTGCTAGTTTCATCCTGTTCTGACTCCCTGAGCTCAGAAACTCCTCTTGGCTGTGTCCCATACAAAATTTGAAACGGGCTCTTACCTGTACTCAAATTCACAGAATCATTGTACGCAAACTCTGCCTGTGGTAGGATCTGATCCCAACTGCTGTGATGCTCAGTCACCAGGCTTCTCAACAGATCCCCCAAGATTCTGTTGACTACTTCGGTCTGCCCATCTGTCTGCGGATGGTAAGCAGAACTGAATGCAAAGTCAGTCCCTAGCTTCTTCCATAGCGTCCTCCAAAAGTGACCTACAAACTTGGTATCCCGATCCGAGACTATGCTTCTCGGAAATCCATGCAATCGGACAATCTCTTTGAAAAACAAGTTTGCGATGTGGGTTGCATCACTGGTCTTATGACACGGAATGAAATCTGCCATCTTTGAGAACCTGTCCACCACTACAAAAATGGAATCAACTCCTCGTTGTGTTCCCGGCAAACCCAACACAAAGTCCATGCTAATGGCTTCCCATGGCCCCTCGGGTATGGGCAACGGCTGATAGAACCCTGTGTTCTGCTTTCTTCCCTTCGCGGGTTGACAAATCCTGCATCGGTCAACAAATATTTTTACATCTGTACGCATGCCTGGCCAAAAGTACGATTCGCTCAGCTTGGCGAATGTTTTGTCATGCCCAAAATGACCTGCTAATCCTCCGCTGTGTTTTTCCCGCACCAAATTCTCCCTCATGGAGCAATTCGGTATGCACAACTGATTGCCTTTGACCAACAATCCTTCCTGGATTATATATTCCAGCCATGGACTCCGATCCCTGAGAACTGGATTCTCGGCCGCTTCATAGGCTTCTCCAAAATCTGCATCACCTGCATACATGTCTTTGAGGTTTTCAAAACCCAAGGTCTTGACCCTGAATTCCTGCAGCAATAAACTTTTTCTGCTCAAAGCRTCTGCTACTTTGTTAGCAGTCCCKGGAATGTGCTTGATCACGAAYGTGAAATTCTGCATGTATTCCACCCACTTCGCATGCTTTTGATTCAGCTTCTCCTGCTGACTTACAAACTGCAATGCATGGTTGTCGYTGTATAATACGAACTCCTTGGGTATCAAATAATGYCTCCACTTCTTCAATGCCTRAATGATGGCATARAACTCTTTATCGTACGTGGAGTACTTCARCTTGGCATCATCCARCTTCTCGCTGTAATATGCAACAGGTCTGTCMTCCTGACTCAAGACCCCTCCAACARCATACCCACTGGCGTCACATTTCACTTGAAATGTTTTYCGAAAGTCAGGCAACACCAACACCGGTTGCTCTGTTATCTTTCGCTTCAACAGATTGAAGCTCCTTTCGGCCTCCGYTGTCCAATGAAAAACTTTATGTCGTTTMTTCAYGGTATCCATCATTGCTGCGCTAATTCCGCTGAAATTTMGAATGAACTTCCTATAGAAACTAGYCAGTCCATGGAAGCTCCTCACCYCGAAAACATTTCTCGGCGATGSCCAATTCCTGATTACTTCAACCTTCTCAGGATCCATCTTCAATTCRTTTKCCGAGATTACAAAGCCCAAATAAATGAGTTCKGTCTGCATGAAGGAACACTTCTTCAAATTGATCARCAGCTTCTCCTGCTGTAATCTTCTCATCACAGTGGCTAAATGCCTCACGTGTTCAGCCTTCGTCTTGCTGAAAATCAATATGTCRTCCAAGTATACGACCACAAATTTGCCAATGAATTCCYGCAGGACTTCATTCATCAGCCTCATAAAAGTGCTTGGCGCRTTTKTCAAACCAAAYRGCATGACCAGCCATTCRTACAAACCCTCGTTTGTTTTGAATGYTGTCTTCCACTCATCTCCCTCTCTSATCCGGATCTGATGATATCCRCTCTTGAGATCTATCTTGGAAAAGTAATTTGCCCCACTTAGGCAATCCATCAGATCATCCATTCTCGRCAGTGGAAATMTGTACCTGATGGTAATTTTATTTATCKCCYTGGAGTCTGTACACATCCTCCARCCTCCGTCCTTCTTCGGACTCAGCACTGTCGGAACAGCACATGGACTAAGACTTTCTCTGACCAGTCCTTTATCCTGCAGATCCTGAACCTGCCTCTTGACCTCCTCGTTCTCCTGGGGTGTCAACCTATACGCTGCCTTATTCGGCAAGCTTGCTCCGGGTATGAGGTCAATGTGGTGACTCATACTCCTCATCGGTGGCAACGAACGAGGTAGTTCGTCCACGATGATATCAACGAACTCTCCCAGCAGTTCCTGAACCTCTTCCGGCAAGTCGTCCACTCTTGTGCTTGTCAGGACAATTTTCGGCTTCCTGACAACAAAGAACTGTGGATCTTCATTCTTCTCCAGCTCTTTGAGAAGCTCTTTCCCACTCATGAGAAGTATCGTGCTGGTTACTTCCGGCTCCACCTTCTTATCCTTCCCCGGAAGCAATGTATGTGTTCTTCCATCCTTCTCCAAGGTATATGTGTTCATTCTTTCGTCATGAACCACATTTCGGTCAAACTTCCATGGTCTACCCAATAATACGTGACAGACATCCATGGGAATGACATCACACAGAATTTTATCCCTATATTCACCCATTTTAAATTCAACCAAGCACTGTCTCGTAACACATACCTGGTGTCCTTTCTGCAGCCATGTCACTTTGTATGGACTTGGGTGTCTGTACGTCTCCAGCGCCAATTTCTCCACCATCTCGGTCGAAACAAGATTATCGGTGCTTCCGCTGTCCACTATGACCTTGCATTTCCAGCCCTTGGTCTTGCACGTGGTCTGGAACAGTCTGCATCTTTGCGCTGAGCTGTCCACCTCTTTCTCAGGTTTCAAGAGAGCCTTGTGCACTGTCAATGATTTCCCACTTCTAGTGTCTTCATCCTCCACGTCACGCGTCTACGCTTCAGCGACGTGAGCTTTTCCTCTGTCCATTTTCCTGTCTGGACAGTCCATGGCTTTGTGTCCGTCTTTCCCACATGTAAAACATGTGATAATTCCTCCTCTGCCTCTTCCTCTACCTCGGGTACGAGGAATTATGTTGGCATCAGTATAATCTCCTTGCTGATCATCTTGCTGCCTCCTCGGCTCAGCATATTGCTGCCTCTGTTGTGAGGTTCCACCTCTTTCAGCTTTTCCTTGAGGCTTCTTCCACTCCTCCTTGGGTTTTTGAGTTCATTCTTGGGAAACTGCTTTGCCTCTAGGCTGGCTTCTGCCTTGCCCTCGCTGTCCCTGCTTGCGGCTCAGCTTCTCCTCAGCTTTTAAATCCATCTGGTAAGCATCTTCCACCGTCCGGATGGTCAGCATGCTTAGCTTGTCCTGAATGTCATACCTCAACCCATTCAGGTATCTTGCCACCTTTTCGTCATCACTCTCCCGATGACCAGCTCGAATGTTGAGCCTATAAAATTCCTCGGTGTACTCCTTCACCGTCATCAACTTCTGTCTCAGGTTCTGCATACGCCTGAACATAATGATCTGGTAGTCTCTCGGGATGAACTTCGCCTTCATCTTGGCGATCATCCGATCCCAACTCTTGATATTTTGTTTTCCTTTGGAACGCCTGTCTGCCTGCAGCTCGTCCCACCATAAGGCTGCATGTCCTTTCAATTTAGTGACGACATGCCTCACCTTCTTGTCCTCTTCGATATCCTCATAATCGAAGTAGGTGTCGAGTGCTCGGATCCAATCCAGCAACTCTTCTGCATCCAGGCTTCCCTCGTAAGCTGGAATGTCCATCCTTACCTTTGCGCTCATACTGGCGATAGCCTTGATTAATTGCTCATTTGCTGCATCTTCTGCTGCAACTCCACCTTGCGGTACAGCATCAGCTTCGCCTTTGGAGTCACTCAGATCTCCTGTATCTGCTGTGCGCCTCTGCGCTGCTTCCATATCTTCCATTCTAGCATGAAGATTTCGTATTTCCCTCTCCATTTCTATATTCTGTCCATGACTGCTTCTTTCCCTGGACAATTCCCTCTCCTTCTCTGGATCGGGTGATTGCCTACCTCTTCTCGGTGACATTACGTCTTCTCTTCCTTTCTTCTACAGAAAACAAAGAAATATTGGCTCTGATACCACTTGACGCAGCCTGCCCCTCTGCGAGCAACTGCTTCCACCAGGACCTTCTCTCAACCCAGGCCCGAAGAGTTACAAGCTCTTCCAACTCCCCTCTAGAGTTACCCACAGTAAACTCCTTCGGCGATCTCCCCTTCGAAACTCGGGAGATCGCAATTCGGGGATTCGCGGTTCACGCGAACACGATTCACCTACAGCTCCAACCCCCGAACCCCGATAGTCAACAGTCAATGCTTTCACGCATCGGGGATTTCCCTATCGGGAAATCGGCAATGGTAATGTTATGGTTCACTTACACTACAAAATGCCGAACCCTGAACTCTGATGACACCTGTACTCCACCAGTTCTTATGGTCCCACTTTGCCACGTCACTCCTCCACTCGTGCGATCAGGGATCGCGGAATCGCAATTTCAACTGTCCGGGTCCTTTGTATTTGAAAACCCCGAATACTGAAACCCCGATTCTCCAGATTCGTGCCACCTGTCCTTGTCACGATCAACGGCCCCGATAAATTTGGGAAATCGTGACTCGCTATTTCGTAAGGTATAAACTCTTACCTCGCCAACCTCCGAACGCCGAACCCTGATGGGCGTTGGGTCTTACCTCCTGCGCTAAAGGACTAAACCTCGCGCAGCTTCCCCACGATCCTACGATCATCGGGATTTCGCAAACCTCCCCGACGATTCAAGTCGTCGATTCTCTTCCTCTTGAGGAATATTTCCTGGGTGTATTCTCACTATGTCGAGAATGAACTATCCCTCCTGAGCTTGATGTCCCGGACTCCTTCTGAGGTCTTCCGCACGCATTTTACATGCTCGACTTCCAACAACTCTCAAAGTGTCGAAGTCGTCCAGACCCTGCGCGTCCACAGAGACATCAGTCCCTACCTTCCTTTGCTCAGACTCCCTGCTGAGGCTTCGACCTTGACCTGCACTTCACCTGCACACCCTGTCAACCCAATTCAACTTCTAGGTGAGCGAGAATGAGAGTTTAACTGTAGAGCCTCCTCGACGCACTCTATGCGGAGGAATTCAACTACACTCTATGCAGGAATCTCCTGGCTCAAAGTGAGAAACAATTGAAACTTATTTCCTCATTCTCTCAGGTTTCGAACCTGCCATGCAATAACATATGCAGCATATAGAAGAAAGGCATAAAAAGAAGCAAGTATGCAACAACATAATATCAACAACAAACAGAAAACAAACACAGCCATGGAATTGAATCAAAGTCTTTCTTCTATTAATTCAATCTGTACATGGGTGTTCTTCACAAGTTCTCTGCTTTCTCTTTCCTTCAGAATGCAGGAATGATAATACAATGATACAAAGGAGGGTGTCTATATTCCATTTTCCCTCTCGAAAGCAAAACTGTCTAATCTACAATTAATTCCTATCTAACAACATTAAAACTATTAAATGCCTTCCTATCTATAATATAATACAAGTGCACCCGGCTTTGAATGCCTTCATTTAAATGGCGATGCAACAAATTTCCAAGGATTTCAAAAATATATGTGTTGGCGCTGTCCAGCTGTATGTTCTTTACTCCACACGCTGGCTCGCTTGATGAAGTGTGGATGCTCCTGCATCACTTTCGGCTACTTACCTTGCATTATGCTTGGTTTCTAGATGTCAGTGTCTTCAATACCTTATGTCAGCTTCACTGATGGTGCTAGTCGCAGTACTCAAAACTTATCATCTACTACTTGGGCAATCGATGCACCTAAGAATGAATTGATCAGTCTACATGGTGTTTTCCTTGGTCGTGCAACTAATAGTATCGTGGAATACAATGGAGTTATCGATTTGTTAACTGACACCATCTCACTTGGAATCCATCATCTTATTGTATAACTTGATTCACATTTAGTAGTACTACAGTTGAGTAACATTTATTCCATCTGAAGTCCTACTTTATTACGGGTATATTTACAAATTCGCCTCTTGGAACGACATTTTGTTTACATTGAATATCAACACATTCCTATATGTCTAAATACATTGATAGATGCATTGAATAATTATGTGTTAGATATAAATTTGAGACATTTATAAATCCAATCACATTTTTTACAAAAACAAGTAAGCCGATAGGAACTTTATATTTTTAACGATAAAAGTTTACAAAAAGTGTTTTGTCCGAATACCAAAATATAAAAAATGTGAAGCTCACGACTTCATGTACAAAAATCATCAAGGATGATGCTCTATATAACACACAACTACCTGTGCTACTCTACAGAGAAATAGAATGATAGATGCAGATATTCCCTCTATGTGGTGTTGGTAGTGCCTAGGGAGGTCATCCACAGTAGCGTCAGGGACATGCATGGTCAATCCCTCTAGGTTTTGTTCTACAGCCTCGAGGTCTGCAAAAGCCACTCCTACTACATCACCTCTCTCTCCATTGCTCTGTATGGGAGATTATCCCGATAGGAGATAAGGCCCCACATCTACATTAATGAGAGCACTCGATTAGTCATCGGATAAATAAAAAACATTTTATATCATTAAAATATCAAAAACATTATATAAACAAAAAATTTCCTTCTTACCTATGTCTCCCCACTGGGACCCACTCAGGAAGAGCTAGATCTGGTTCACCATGGAAATATACTCTGGCATACGCGTAATCTTCTACCATGAGCAACTGATTCCTCAGCCATTGCAAGAATACATCGTCATATTTGACGATGGGAACACCACCATGTCGAGCCATAATCTCTACCCACCTCTTCATTCGTAAATCCTATGGAGCGGGTATACCCCACTCCACCTGCAGAAGTAGGATAGGATCCCTCTCTATAAAGAAGGACACCAAAATGGACCCATATCCAAATTTCTTTAACCGACCGTTTCAGCACTTGGTAAGTTGTTTCTTCATGCTTTTTAGGAACCCATCACACCAGTTGAAGACCCTGGGCTCCATGCATTCTATTTCATACTGAAAATGTCTCTGCAAATCCATATGGGGAGTTGCACTCCTTTCCATGCGAGTAATAGTGTAAAGGATAGTCTGCAAAGGAAAATCTTGGACATCCCTGATAACTACCTTGCCGCTATGTTTCTCGGTACCTGGCACACAATGATGGCAAACGTAGTAATCCATAGGATCACCTCCACCCCTGCTACATGTAAGTGAAACCCGTGAACCACAATGATATTTCCCTGTCAGGAAATAGATATCCTCTATATCTGTTGTGAGTGTGTGGACACCCACGTGAAATTTATACTCGTTCACATCACATGTGAACCAAGTATTCTATTAGTCTCAACTGGGATCTCATGCCCTAAATCCTGAAGAAATTTAGTAACCCACACTGCCTGAGAGCCATAACTGTCCCCGAGTCATTCCCAATGAGGTAATCCTCTTCTTCATGCTCTCACTCGTGCCACTCCAACATCTTGACCAAGGAAATCCTGCCAAGGAAAAATAAGATGAGATTAGAAACATAACATTCTTTCCTGGGTGTTTTTTCTAGTTAGGTTTATATTTTTTTAATTTTTGGTTGTGGTCGTCGCAGGGTTGTGCATTCATGTAGTGAAACATCATCGCACCCTACCTATAGGGTCACCTGCGATGATCCTAGATCATCACAATTCACGATATAGGGCACCTGCGACGACCTCAACGCACAGGTGGCCACAAAAAATTGACCCAACACATAAATTTGATCAATAAAAATCAATTTTGAAACCATGAAAAGATGAAGGAGAAGAAGATTACCTATTTGACGAAGATGATTCATGAAATGATCCACCACATGCTCCGCAATCGGCAGTTGAAATTAGGGATGAAAAAGGGCTTTGGAGCACTATTTGGGTAAACTTGCAAATTAAATGGTAAAATGGTGTTTTTGGCCTATTTTATTGACTTTTATCACTTTTTATTTGCAAAATTATATTACTTTTATATTTTATCCATGACCTAAAGTCTTAATGATTTGACAAGTGTTGACTTTTGTAGATTAAAAAGTCTAGAGATGATACGTTGGAACAAGGGTCCACCCCTTTTGGTTTGTTTTTGTATATTTTTCGCATGTATAGATCCTTTTAGGGTTTTTTGGGAAAAACTCCGAGTAGATTCTTAATTCTTTCTCATGCTCGTGAAACCATGAGAATGTAATCAAGTATTCTTTTGTCATTTTTTCAAACTCGTATTGGAAATACAAAAAATGAAACCTATGGAGTATCATTTAATCTCTTTTCAAACTCCTTAACCATGAAAACATGGCTGAGCGACCTTGTTCTTTTCATGCTCGTAAAAGTATTTGAAGAAAACGTCTAATGAGAGGTAGGTTATCTCTTTTTTGGTCTCGTCAAAATAAATTATGAAAAAGGACATGATGGAGTTCTCTTTAAATGTTTTTCAGACTCTCTAAAATTGAAAAACCCCTGAGTTTTCTTTCCTTGGAATCATTAAACAAACATTAAAAGACCCATATAGGATCGAAACACTCCTTCTTAGGGTTCGTTAAACATACTTTGAGGGACTTGTCCGAAGGATGAGCTTATATCTACAAGCATAAGTTATCCTCCTCAAGCTTGCATAAAAATAAAGAGGTAGTCTCCAGAAATGGTGGGGGGAAATTAGGAAAGAAATGTGTCTCTGTATTTTTGTTAGTGGCAGTAACAGTCGCTCTTGAACATCATGACACCCCCCTTCATCATGGTATCCAGGTTGGGAAATACATTTGTCTCTCGTTTGACTATCCAAAAGTTCTTATGTTGGGTCTTCCTTGAGTCAATGCTACCAAGAAAATTGTCATGTCATTCCTATGTTCAAGAGAAGTCCAACCTAAAAAAGCCTTCTATCGAGTCGACCATATGCAATTATAATTTTTCTACCATGTCGGCCTTCCCTGAGTCAATTCCAAATCACTTCATACTCTGATCTACTTCAGATCTGTTACATATTTCGTGTCATTGATGGGGGATACATCAAGGCCCTCCTGTGATGAGTCTTTTCCTGTTGACTTCAACTCATTATCCGGGAACAAGATTTAGAAATCATTTATTACCTTAGAGCCTGCATGCCTCAATGGCAGGTTTCTTTGCTTTCAATAGTGGGTTCACATCATTGGCCCATGGTTGGAAGATTCCATTGAATGTTCAAATTCAACTCATTTATTCACATTCGTTGGATTGTACTAGGGTACCTTGGGAGTCATTGACATCAATGGTGATTTCCCTCGCACTTGTTAACGATTTTCATTAATGAACGATAATCAAGTGGTTTCTACCATGTTCGACTTCGATGCCGTAATCACATGTCTAGATTCGTACTTAGAGACGATGGAAATGAAGACCCTGGATCTTATCATTTTGGTCTAGGTTGCGATAGAGTATTCATGAATTTGTACTGACACATAGATCCATCGTGTATGTCTCATGGCTATGTCTAAATTTGAATTCTTTTAGCATAGATCCACAATGTATTCTTGGTGGCTATGCCAAATTATGATGACATGGATCCACAGTGTATGGTTAGTGGCCATGACTCACTTGAAACTTATGATTAGATTCACTTATAGTCTAAGCATGGGAATGTCTACCTTAGAGAATGGTATATTATTATGTAGATACTTGATTGTTTGCAGGTTCCCGATCAATGCGCTCCTTGTTTTCGACACACACATTCTACAAAGTATTTCAACTTTCATAAGTTCCAACTTAATACTTTGGGGGATATTTTGTTACACATTATTTTGGTCACCTCAATGGTCAACTGACAACATCTATTCATGTTCCTTGAAAATATTAAAAGAATACTTTCTCCATGAGAAAAGTGATTTGCTTTCCTCTTTCAAAAACCATATCAAGGAAGGTCATCGCACCCTACCATATGCATGGGGTGTGACAATGCTTGATTTTCACACTCTACCCTAAATCTAGACTATGACATCGTTGCATGTTGCTTCTGCATAGGGTGCGACGATGCTTAAAGCAGATGAAAAGTCAAATTTCATGAATGTTCTAGAAGGGAATCTTTTAGAAGATGAGGTGGCCTCTAATCGGTTTGGATATTACTCGCTTCTATGATTTAGTGGGATCATCCTAATCTCCTCATCCATCTCTCTTTCACACTATATAAAGAGGGATATCTCATGGAAAAGGCTAAGGTTGAATACGCTAAGATTTGCATGGAGAGTTCTACTTCAGATTATGCTTGAGAGATTTGCTTTAGTTCTTCAAGTCAGATTGTGGATCTTCTTCATTCAAGGAATTGGATCAAAGGTGTGTGTGTTGAAGAAAATAACCATTTAAAGGGGACCTTGCAACATGAAGGCATGGGTTATATTCTCCACTTTCCATTCATTTAATATAGTAATACATTTCTTCCCTATATAAAAATCTCCTCTTCTATTGTATAATTCCTTGATCATATACATAGACTTCATTAGAATACATAAATCATTGTTTTCCCTCTTTGTTGGTTTGTTATTCTTAGACATGTCTATTATTCTGCAAACTCAAGGAAGGAGCTACAAGGATGACACTTGCGAGGATCAAGCATCGTTTAAAAGTTATGTCACTTGTACCTCACTAAACTAGTTCATATGATAATGAAGTTTAAGGCGAAGTGTGTATTCTGTTATATTTTGTTCTAGTTTCCTGTGCAAATTAGGGACATATGTTTGTGTCCGCACTTACCGATTAGTCCGACAACAGTGGCTTCCAATTTTTCTTCCAATTTGGCTTCCATTGTTGCTTCCAAAATGCTTCTTATTTTTCTTACAATTATTAATTTAATATGATTTATTTCAATTTAATTAGTTAAATATATCATGTCTCTTAAATAACTTATATGATTATAAAGTAAGTCATATAAATTCATTTGAAATATTTTATAGGATAACATTTATAAAGAATTTTTAGGGAAATGAACATCCATACAAATTAACAACATCATTATACTTATTAAATCCCCATCAAAATATAATCTACAACATCCAGTATATAAAAAATAACAAGATAATCATTATATCGTGATCATCATCTATAATTAAAACAATTGAGTCAAATATCTATAATTTAAGTGAATCTGACAACATCCATCATGAGCAGTAAATCAAAACCATCATACGTAATATGCATCCAAAAATCATCAACCACTTTCAATATATAAAAAATGATGAGTCAATACTAATAATATCATGATCATATATAACTAAAACAAGTGAAATTCAAATATGCCAATAGATCAATAACATGTGAAAATGATACATTTCCAACAATCGACATAAATCGAAATGATACATCATGTAAAAATGATATAAATAAAATTGATAAATTATGTAAGACAAAGCGATACAAGAAAATATGATACATCATGTCCAACTGATATAAGTCAAAATGACACATGTCAAAATGATATAAGTCAAAATGATACGTGTCAAAATGATACAACTCAATAATAGCATATTAGAGGCCATGAAAATGATACATATGATAGTAACCATGAAAAGAGGCATTATAACAATATATCCAAAATGATCCATGATGCAGTCTATATGATCATGAATGCCACTGGCTTCTACCAACAATGACCTCATCATCATGATCAACATCGTGATCATGATCATGATCATTATCATCGTCATTTGTATCAGCATCCACCTCACTGTCATCTATGTCATCATGAGAATCATCTACCATCTCATCATCATACCCAACGTGCTTTGGATCTATTTGATGAGGATCATCCAGATCTTCTGAAAGATCATTGTTCTGCAAAAAAAACATTTAGAATGAAAAGTTATTATTTATTTCATGCAATAATTAATTTCTCTGTTATATATCTAATATTAAAACATATGAAATGAAACGATATTCATATTACATCATATCAAAGTTCGCATATGATAATAAAATTTCAAATAAGCTATAGTTAAGATGTCATTCAAATGATGTAAAACATTCGACAATTCTAATAAACGTTAGTAAAGATCACAAAAAAAATATTTATACAATTTAAATATCAATTGTAATTTCTATTACATAAGATTAAGTACAAACCCTCTCCATTTTGTGTTATATATGATTATGTTTTCCTTGAAGATATTTCGAGAGTTAACTAGTCTATATGTCTTCTTCTCTTATATTTCAGAAATGAATATTTTTCTAGGACATTTTGGCACTCCCTAAGAAATACCTTCCTTACAATGTTACTCCCCAAAATTGCGCCTCCTACCACCTCCCTTTAGAATACTTTAGACCACTTCCCAATACATGTCTTATCCCCCACCACTCACCACCTCCTTTTACCTGTGGACATTAGGAGAGCTATCTAGAAATTGAGCTCTAGAAAAGTTGTTGATTTTGAGGGAGATGCACCAATATGAATTTCTCGAGCATGGTTTAGATTGGCTTTCTCTTCCTGTTGAAGATATTTTCAATGAGGTTTTTTTATTGGGTTTTTTGTTGTCTTGAACTCAGCATATCATGCATCCTAATTATAAATCAATAAATAGTTCTGAAACCAATTGGCAATAACTATAGGACTATTTTGATTGGACACATATTGACCAAGTTTTATGCCAGTATACTCGATACATTTTTTTTTAAACAATTGGAGAAAGTGAAATTTAGATATAGAGGTAAAGAAAGATAGTGTAGGGACTACCATACCATTGACGCCATCCTCACTCTTAGAGATATTATCAAAGAAACCAGCAAATGGACCTCAAGGTTTATTATTCCCTTGTAGACTTGATATAGGCCTTTGACTTCCTACCCTACCAATGCTTATTTGAAGGACTTTGATACCTTGTCATATTTGGGTTACTCATCACCATCAACATGCTAATTATTAAGATATGAATGAAGAATAAGAATTTAAGAATCTAAATTGAAAAGTTGTGGGAGGGAAACCTAATAGTTATTCCTCCTCTTGTCATTTCTATGGTTTATGATACCGATTTTCCTGCCTTACATTTTAATTTTTTCACTCACTTTCATGGTATTTTCAATTTTGTACTCTTGGAATTATATTTAGGATCTATAATAAAATTATCATATATATTATAGTTAAAGTTGATATGGAATAGATAAGGGGCAACTGTAACCCACATTTCTAATGATCACTGACCTATCAACCTTTCTTCTTATTCTTTAATGCTCAAGATATTGATTGCAACAAGTGAAGAGGAGGTTATCTATAGGTTGGGTGGTGGTGGTGATCAATGTGACACTCCATTGAATCTATATGGTGCATTGGATGCACCAAATATATATGGTGCATTCAATGTGTTAGCCTATATAATTAGTTGTTATCGGTTTTTTGCTTTGTTATGAAATGTTCACTAAATGGAATTTTTTGAAGGAATAAAAGGGATAAATCTGAGGATGAAAGTTTTGTAATATGATCATGGGTTATGATAAATATTTAAGCGATGAAATGTTATTAGTTGGAAGAAATAAAAAGTAAAAAAACTTGCTAAATTTGGCTTAGCGGACAAATAGAGGGGTTGCTATCTAAATTTGTCCAAATTTTCGGCAGATCATGGCACAGTTACATAAACTAATCTCTTCTCATTTTGGAGGTGATACGACATGATAAACCTTTGACCTGACCAAACCAAAGTCCGGGCCTTATGCTGACGATATCGTCGGCTCGACACAAAACAAGACCACAGATTTAGTTTCATCCCAAATGCAACAACTATCATTACATTCGTCTGTGTCCAACCATACTTCTAGTTTGGCTACCTCCACCACCCAAATGTCTGATGTAAATTCTATGTAGATGATGAACCCCAAGGATAACTAGCAACCCGAGGGGAAGAAAAAAGGGAAGGGTGAAAAGGGTTGTGGAGGAAATAATAAAAAGGATGATAGTAATGTTGGTGGGGGAAAAAATAAAAAGAAGAAGGTGAAGTTACCTTGTAAGATTTGTAAGGAAGATCACCTTAGTCACCAATGCCCTTGGATTTAGGATGCACAAAAACTATTGTCATAGAAACAACCTGTTGTATTAACTAACCCTTTACAACAGGGGCGGTGTTAGAGAAAAAGGATCACAAAGAAATAAAATAAAACAAATGCAAAAATAAAACACAGAAGATACAGAATACAATATAGACACAGATATACATGGTTCACCCAGTGTGGGATACATCCACCAGAGAAATAGTCAGGTCCTTCCTTATTATTATCCTACAAAATGAAAGGATACAACCTACAATACACCCATTGTAATTTCCTCTTCTTTCTCTCACAATCTCCTCTCTCAGAATTCAATATTCATGATAATACACAGCCGCAATATAATTCCCTCATAAAAAAGGGTTTCCTTCTAGGGAAAAAAACCCTAAAAATAACTTCTACCGTCAGATTTTCGACCTTATAATGAACGGTCCAAATTTATTACGAAATTACAATATTTTACAAGGAAATGTTTCCCAATATTTCGCTTTAGGGGTGCTGCCCCTGAATCCTCCGCCAGGGGGGGGATACAAAAATCGTCCCCCCCCCCACTCCCTGGACCCCCTTGGTGAAATTTTTGGGGGGGAAATCTCCACCCACACCCACCGTTAGGGAATGGGGTCCAATCACAACTGAAACAAACCTTTGAATTATGAATATAATTAGGCTCCACAACCAACATGAAGAATATGATGTAGGCATCCTCATCTATGAACATGCATAGGGGAAATCAAGGTGCCTCCACGTATGACCCTAAATATGGTTCCGTGAACATTTATATGATGAATTTAGAAGTCCATATTTCTACAAGGACTCACGAATATGGTATGCCTCCTGAGTCCTCTGACAAATGTAAAGAATTTCCTGACCCATCGCCCCCCCTCCATATTGATAAACTGACTACAGAATCGATGCCCCAAATCTCTAAAGGTGTGTTTAATAAGACCTTACATAATCCTAATGCTTGTGCCACCCAAAAATACTCAGTGGTAGAATATCTAGCGCAGACCCCATGTGCGATGTCTGCATTAGAGGTCCTTCAAAGTTTCCTCGCGTAGAGAAAGGTACTCAACTTTCCAATGGGTTTTCCTCAACATATTTTCATATCTATTCCATGACACTATTTAAATATACAGGGATGATTTCATCCCATATGGAAATTCATTCTAGGAGGCCTTAACCAATCTTGAAAATGTGTTAAAATAATGTGAGGAAATGAACTTGTCACTAAGACATGGAAAATGCAACATGCTTATGAGTGAAGCATATCTCTTMTAAAGGGGACTGAGGTAGATCAAAMTAAGGTGAAYATAATTAAATATATTCCTAAACCCAAAAAGAAAAAATATGTAAATATTTTTTTAGGCCATGAGGTTCATCAAATATTTTAGCAAAATGGCCTCCCCCTTGTTCACATGACATTGACTTCTACTAGACAAAAGAATTCCAAAGARCCTTTGAGAACATCAATGAAAAACTTATATCAACCCCTGTATTGCAAGGCCCCAAGTCGAATATACCATTTCACATTAATATAAATGCATTTAACAAAGTGCTAAGGGCATCTTTAGGCTAGCCAAAAGAATACAAGAACCCCTTTGCAATTTATTTTATTAGAAAAAAAACTTATCTAGAGATGAACTAAATTATATTGTCATTGGGAAATAATTTCTTGCAGTTGTGTATGTCATTAACAAATAATTTAGAGATTGTGTCACTGAATACACATGTTTTATCCATACATATCATCTTGTTATTAGATATTTAATGAATAAAGTTGATATCAATGGTAGGATAATTAAGTGGCTCTTACTACTACAAGAATATAACAATCCTTGACAAGCTAGGTAAACAAAATGTTGTTGAATATTTCCTATCAAGACTAAAAAGTTTTGCAGATAATGAGGTTGTACATGATTGTTTTCTTGATTAGCATCTCTCTGCAATCTCCATAGAGGATCCCTATTTTTCTGACATAGCCAACTACTAAGTTATAAATAGGTTTCATCAAGGTTCTATAATATTGTCAAGAAAAGTGCCACCTATACATGGATCAAAGGCTACTAGTTTAATCTTGGACTAGAAGGGATTCTCAGAAGATGTATTAGATAATATGAAGTACATGAAATCCTCCATGCATAACATGATGATCCATGTGGATTCCATTATGATTCAAATAGGAAAACCTATAAGATCCTATAAACATGATATTATTTTCCTTCTCTGCATAATGATGATGAACAATATGTCTCCCATTGTGATCAATTCCAAAGGATGGATAAGCCAACAAAGAGGGATGAGATGCCATTACAACCATAGGTCTCATTTGAACCCTTTAACAAATGTCTCCTAGAATATGTAGGGCCTGTTGAACCTCCTTTAAACCAAAAACATCACATCCTAGTATGCACTAACTATTTGACCAAGTGAGCAAAGGTAAAAGACATGAAGAGTGCAAGTGAAGAAAAAGTATCAAAATTCCTACATGAAAATACATTTTCTAGGTTTGGAGTCCCAAGAGAAATAGTGATAGATTAGCGGCCCCAGTTCACCTCTAATATTATTGAAAATATCATGAATTTGAATAAACTTTTCCATAGAAAATATTATACATACCACCCTCAAGCAAATGGGTGGGTAGAAGTGACCAATAAAGAGTTGGAAAACATTCTCACCAAGATAGTAATATTGCGTTGGAAATATTGGGAAAATAGATTGGTTGAATTTCTATGGGCATACAATACAACCTAGAAAACCACCACAAGTTTCACACCCTATGAGTTCGTATATGAAAAGAAAAAGGTAAATTTCCCTATAGAATTTGATATGGAAACACTTGGAACAACCTCCATCTTAAATCTGTACCTATCAACAACCAAACAATAAACATTGTAGCAACTTAATGCCTTAGATGAGTATAGGCAACATCCCTTGTTTCACAATAAGGTAGTATAGAAGTAGAGGAAAATATGGCATGGTAATATTATTAAGTCGAGGGTTTTTAGAGAAGGAGATTGGGTCCTTCTCTATGACTCTAGATTCAAATATTTCAAAGGCAAGCTAAAGACTAGATGGTTGGGGCCATACCAAATAGATGCATGCTATGAGAATGGCTTAGTCAAGATCAAAAGCATAGATGAAGAAATGATACCTCTCTTAGTCAATGGTTACATGCTCAAAATATATAGGAAACCAATGACAATGAAATAACTCTTTGTTGAAATGTACACTTGACACTGAGAGGGGGGGGGGTGAATCAGTGTCACAAAACTTTGGACAATTTTCCACTTTTCATAAATTATTTGAAAAACATATATTTATTTCAATTTCTCAACCAATATATAAAAGAATAAATATTTTATGTATTTATTTAACTTGAATGAATACATAAGATCAATCTTCATCTTCAAAAAATTATGAGAGACCCAACTCTCTGTTACAAGACCCAACTTGTAGTTCTCAGATCCAATTGAGAAATGAGGAATCCAACCCTCATAACAAGACCCAGTTTGTTGATCTCAGATCCAACTAAGATGTGAGGAATCCAATCCTCATACAAGACCCAACTTGTAAACAGGCACCAACCTGATAGAATGAATCTTCATTCAATACAATATATATAAATATATATACTTCAACAAATTCAACTACTTCTTTGTTTATAAAGTCTCCTAATAGGTATGAGTTTGAAGCATTATGTCCCTTTGTTTGAACCATTACACCTCCTCATACAACTCTTCATTTGAATTAATAATAATAATTTATATTATTATTATTATTAGTTTTATTTAAGGACTTCAAATCCCTTGTTTTGCATTTTACTCTATTCTGGATAGAAACCTGTCGCTGAAAATGTTGCAAAAATCGAGTTCTATAGAGGCGCTTCCTTCAAACCATGTTTTTCATATGACCATATGCGCATAACCATGAGCTTATTAATTTAAGTGTTGCCTCTTATTTCACCCAATCTTGTTATCTTCAGAGTGATATCTTCTAGAGTGTTATATTTCAAGCAACTTCAATTCATAGTTTTAATCCTCATCATTGATCACGATTTCAGATCAATGGTCTGATCATTCTTTTAAAAGACTCATTTCTCACATTTTCTTATACTTATATAATGGTCGGGATTCAATCATGAGATGGACGGTTGTCGTTTCCTCCGATACTTTATGGCTTTGGGGGTTTGTTCTTTTTATAAACTTCCAATTATCTCAGACTAAATTTTACCGAAGTGTTAATCTTGAGTTGACGTGTGTCCATAAACTTCAACGGTCCAGATGTTATTTCAGATCTTCGCTACTCTGAGACTCCGGGTTACTAGAACTCTGAGTAGCTCAATTCTTCTGAAATGATAACCTACTGAATAAGTCATAATGCAGTGGTGACCGCTTGCTGTTGGTTAACAACTTCGCTTATGCTATCCTTACACTATGCTTGATCAACGGTTGAGAATGATCCCGAAGTAGATCAACAATTAACGCTACTTCATGATTTACACCTTACCCTATCCTTCCAGTGTACTTGATCAACGGTCGATAGTGCTCCCGAATTAGATCAATGATTTGCATTACTTCATGATTTACTTTTACTCTATCCTTCCACTATACTTGATCCAAGGAATGTGAATTAATCAAACATTGATATGTACGACCATTATTTACTTTGGGAATTCTAGCCTCTGTAATCTTTCAACCTTCCAGAGTACATTTTTCCGAAGTAGATCAGACGATCGATATTTGTTCTTCCATAGATGGATGATCCTGGCTTGTCCAAAGGTTTCAAATAGATCGATGGTCATGACTTGATCTGCATTTGAGTGGATGGTTATCATTCTATTCTCACAAGGATTGACCCAATGGTTAGCATGAATCATGGAACCAAATCAATGGTCTAGATTCAATCCTTACCTATCCTTCCACCGCTTAATCCGACAGTTGTGACTTAATCAAAGGTTGAGATGGACGACCACTATTTACTTTGGGGCTTTGGAGGTTCAGAGGTCTGGGTAATTGTTGTTCCAATTTCCACTTGAGGTGGTTAGCACCGAAGTGGTCAACATGGGAGTGCTTACATCATGTTTTGATCTAACGGTCATGTGAGAATCTGGAGGATATTATATCAAAGGTTATCATTGACTTCGACCTTCGATGCTTCAAGTAGTTGTTGGTTTTCCCCGAAGGACAAAATCCCGGAGTGACATAACTTGCTGACGTTACTGCTAACATGGAATTGGCCGGGTGGCTGCCACGTGTCACTTAGATTCATGAATTACATAACCTTAAAGTGCCAAATGGACCTAGACACTTGTCAATCTCTAATTGTGCCATGTGTCCTTGATGACGTGGTCTGTTTACATGGATCTCCTGACACAACACTTGTCCTCCTCCTGGATCTAACGGTTGTGATTAGTTCTAGATCAATTATTTAGATTTATTTAGGCCTTCGAGACTTTGGGTTTTCTATTCCCAATTCTCTCTAAGTGAGATTCCCCAAATAAAACTCGAGCAACTTGAATTTATCTCACAATACATCTTTGACGCGAAAATCCTAACACGATCCAACGGTTGTTGGGATTTCGACTATTTTGGGATCTCGTGAATCCTTGATCCAACGACTGTGATCATTTATATATCAATGATATAGATTCATTTTGATATTCAGGACTTTGGGTTATTCCTTACCAATTCTCAATTCTCCCAGAGTGAGATTCCCCAATTAAACCTCGACTATCTTGACTTCATCTGACGGTCCTGGTTTGTCATGAAATTTACATCAGTGGACAAGATTCTTCCTTGATTCTTTTTTAGTTTTACTATGGGGATTTCAATCATGATCACGTTTCTGTAATTCTCTTCCCTTATGTTGCATCGCTATTTCTCCTGATATTTTTAATACCTATTTGTGCATTCATTTATGCACTGATCTTCAATCGCTAACCCTCTTGAGCTCTTAACTCCTTGTACTTTTTTATTCCTTCTGTACATGTATTCTCTGAATGCTACCTCTCCTAAGCTTTATAATCATAGGATCATTGTTGATCCTACTGTGATCAAAAATTTCTTTTTCCACAAGGTGATCTTCCTCTGCCCCAAGGTGATCTTTCTTTTCTTCTGATTATTGTAAATGTTGGACTCATGTTGCCATCGATGACTACACATAATCAATGACAATATGTACAACAATATCCCCCTTTGTCATTGGGGGAAACACACCAAATTCATACACAAACTCCCCCCATGATGATGCTTCTCTCCTCTGAAGTTACTCTCCCCCTTTGACATCAATGGAAAAGGGTTTCTCCCCCTATGATTAATCTATGTATGCCTGTATGTTGCTGACAAAAATATGAACTCGGGTAACTCCCCCTGCAATCATGCTCTGCCTGCCTTAACTGAATGACTCCCCCTATGAATTTACTAACTTATCTCAGTCCATTGGGATATTTGTGTTCAAATAAGTAGTCTTTTTTATACCAATTTGTAGTGATCAAGTCTTTAAAACCCTAATCTATTTACTTTATTATTTGATAATCAAAATATTTACTTTATTATTTGATAATCAAAATACTCCCCCTGAGTTTTTACTAACTTTCCTTTGTCATATAGAATAAGAGTATGAATTTTACTGATCTTTTTTATCTTCTTCTTATTCTTCTTTGATATTTCACAGGAATATCAATTGAGGATTGATACCAATTTTTTTAATACCAATTGTTTTAATACCAATTGTTGAAATGCCAATTTTGTTATCAATTGATATTTGTTGAATGATACCCCTTGAATTTCTTTGCTACTTTTTCTTTTCTCCCCTTTTTAAAAAAGTGACATCAAAGATCTTTTCTTGCTCCTTTTGAGGTCATATTACCCCTAAGGTGATGCTCCTCTTTACCAATTTTCCCCTTCTTGTATTCTACAACTAACCCTACCAATGATTTTTCTTTTGACCACTAATATTTAGATAGTCAATATTTTCCATATGTTATTTTTAAAAACTCTTGGCATAATCCTTTGATTTTGTAGAAACCAATTTAAAACTTCTTTTTGTATTTTCTTTCTTTGGCTAACAAATTATGACATCATCAAAATTTGATATTGTCCCATATTCTTCTATAGGCACTTCCCTTTCTTGAGCTTGATCTATTTCATATTGAATTTCACATTCTTTATTAGGACCTTCACCCATCATTTTCTTATTATTAATTTCTTCATTTTCAGGTGTAATGTCACCTTTCTTTCTTTCTCCTTCATATTTTCTTCTCCATATCTCTCTATGAGATGTTCTGCCTTTTGGACCTCCTTTTTCTAATTGTGTTTTTGGATATTTGTCATCTCCTTTATTCTTCCAAATTTTACTAGGTTTTCTCACCGAATTGAATGATTTATTTAAGGATTGACTTTTTGAACTCCTGCATCTTTGGGATTTGTGCCCAAACCTATCACAATTGTAACATCTCATTGTATGACAAAATTTTGTTGTGTTCCCAACAAAATTGCATCTCCAACATCTAATTGAGTGTTTGGATTTTTCTACATATCCTTTGTCTAGATTCTTGCAGTCCATTGATTTATGGCCAAAGTTATGACAGGAAAAGCAATATCCATTGAAGGGGTTTCCATTCTTGAATTTATTTTGGCTTGAGAGATCCGTCTTTTGATTTTCTTCTTCATTTTTACTTCTATAGCTTCCTTCCTTAACAAAGTTCATGGCTTGTAATTGGTTTGTGATTGCACCATTTCCTTTTGAGAAGGATGATCCTTTCCCATGTTTGTAAATGGTGCTCCCCAATTGTCACTGTCTTCTTTCTTATTGTATCCAAGACCAATTTTGTCATCAACTGACCTTCGACTGCTCCAAATTTTATCTAGGATAGCTGAGCTATTTTGTAAATTAACAGTCTTGTTTGTCTTTTCATTCATATTTCTGAGATTGATTATTTCTAATTTCAACATGTGACATAATTCTTGCCTTTTAGATGATTGCATCCTCTGGGATTATTCATTTTTCTTGGCCTCCTTGAGTTGAATATTTAGATTTCCATTACTGTATCCATTTATCTTCTTAAGGTTCATCATTTCTGATTTCAACTTTTGACATGTCTCTTCCTTTTTAGTCAACTGAATATTCATGGATTCTTCCACTTCCTTAGCATGTTAAAGTTGAGTCTTTAGATTGATGACTATTTCTTCTGTCTCATCCAAGACTTATTTGAATTTAATAGTTTTTTCATATGTCTTCAATTATTCCATATCTTTTGTTATATTAAAAACTTTATTTTTCAATATTTTGATTTCTTCCTCATATTCTAGCTGAATCCTTTTGAGGTTGATGGCTTCTAATTCAAACATTTGGCAAAATTCTTCCTTTTTAGTTATTTGGATCTTCTAGGATTCTTCCTTTTTCTTATCACCTTCAATTTGAATAATTAGATCCACATTAGTACTTTCATTTTTTTTTTTTAAGTTGATCATTTTTTATTCCAACATGTGGTAAGAATTTTCTTTCCTAGTTAACTCGATCTTTAGGACTTCTTCACTTTATTTAGTTTACTCAAGTTGAGTTTTTAGACTGTTAACTAATTATTCTGTTTCTTTTAGTAATTCTTTTCTTTTATTGTTATGTGTATTTAATTGTTCCATGTCTTTTGTAAGATCAAAAACTTTAGTTTTCAATATTTTGATTTCTTCCTCATATTCTAGTTGAACTCTCTGTTCAATCTCTTCATGGCTATATTGATCTAACTGTTGAAGTATCAACATATATTTCTGTTGAAGTTTATCCAACTCTTTTAGAGTGCACATATTTGTGTACTCAAGATTGTCAATAGCCTCCATATGAACTTTAATATGTATACCATTTCCTGGTTCCATACAAATCTCTTCTATTGCAACTGTAACACCAGTCTTAAGATTATGTAATTTTTCTTTATTGATTACTGGGGTATGCCTTAATTCCTTGATGAGGTTGTCTTATACATTGATGACTGAGGTTTGCATAAAAACCTACATTTCATCCTGATTAGAAATCTCTTTCTCTATATTTTGTTCTTCAATATGATTGGAATTCTTCTTTTCTTTATCTTATTCCTTATCTTGATAAGAATTCTCTTCTTATGAGTTTTGTTCTTTATTCTGAAAATAATCATCTTTATCTGAGTATTGTTCCTTACTTTGATAGGATTTCTCTTCTTCTTGTGTTTCATTCTGATAACAATTTTCTAGTTGGAGCCATAATTCTTTAACATATTTGTAGTGCCTCATCTTTTCTTTGACTTCGTCTGACAATCCATCCTGGATTTTCTTTTAAGGCTAATGAATTGTTTCTCCTTACTTCCTTTGCATTTTTGGTTTTTATCTTTGAAGTATTTAAGTGCCAGGGATTACTTACTACCGAATCCTAAACTCCATATGCTCTTGACTTCATATATCTTTTCATATTTTCCCTCCATGATGAATAATATGTTACATCAAATAAGGGAGCTTCATTTGTGGAGATACCCATTTGTCCAACCATTTATTCAGAATATACCTTCCAGTGTTTAAACTGTGTTGAAGGCACCCGCTCTGATACCAATTGTTGAAATGTGCACTTAACACTGAGAGGGAGGGGTGAATCAGTGTCACAAAACTTTGGACAATTTTCCACTTTTCATAAATTAATTGAACAACATATATTTATTTCAATTTCTCAACCAATATATAAAAGAATAAATATTTTATTTATTTATTTAACTTGAATGAATACATAAGATCAATCTTGATCTTCAAACAATTATGAGAGATCCAACTTGTAGTTCTCAGATCCAACTGAGAAATGAGGAATCCAACCCTCATAACAAGACCCAACTTGTTGATCTCATATCCAACTGAGATGTGAGGAATCCAATCCTCATACAAGACTCAACTTGTAAACATCCACCAACCTGATAGAATGAACCTTCATTCAATCCATTATATATAAATATATATACTTCAACAAATTCAACTACTTCTTTTGTTCAACATACTTCTTTGTTTATATAGTCTCCTAATAGGTATGATTTTGAAGCATTATGTCCCTTTATTTGAACCATTAAACCTCTTCATATACCTCTTCCTTTGAATTAATAATGATAATTTATATTATTGTTATTATTATTATTCTTAATAGTTTGATTTAAGGACTTCAAATCCCTTGTTTTTCATTTTATTCTTTTCTAGCTAGAAACCTGTCACTGCAAATGTTGCAGAAATTGAGTTCTACAAAGGCACTTCCTTCAAACCATGTTTTTCATATGACCATATGCGCAGAACCACGAGCTTATTAATTTAAGTGATGCCTCTTCTTTCTCCCAATCTTGTTATCTCCGAAGTGATATCTTCTGGAGTGTTATATTTCAAGCAACTTCAATTCACAGTTTTAATCCTCATCATAAATCACGATTTCAGATCAATGGTCTGATCATTATTTTAAAAGACTCATTTATCACATTTTCTTATCCTTATCTATCGTAGACCCCACCCCCTTCTCCTCTCCTTTGGGGCTGTGCGACATCCCAGTATAGGATCGTTCTCAACACCTGATTCGGATTGACTCTTTGTCTCCCTGCTGGAACCCGACAAATTCTACCACAGGTCTCTCTTCCCTCAAAGTGCACTCCCAATCTCACGACTCTCTTCTTGGCCCTTTGAAGAAAGTTGGCAGCGAAACTCAACTCTTTGTGCTAGGCCCTTTCTATCACTTGACCTCGGGCTACGTCCCGAGTCTCAATTACACAAAGTGCTTTGGGATTTGGGTTTCGACACTTTCCACAACAACCAACTCATATGTTCTTGAACTCTGAATTGACTAACTTAAATACGCGAGGATCAATGGTCCTCGTCCCTCCTTCCGATCAACGACTGCGATCTCTTCGGACTTCGGTATTTGGGAGTATCTCGATATCCTCCTCTGATATCTCCCAGAGTTCTATTCCTTCGGATCAATGGACTTCTTCCACGAGTCCCCTCCAGATCCAATAGTATAGATTCAAACCGCTCTTCGTGACTTCACAAAGATCTTTGTTTTCTCTTAGAAAACCTCCCAAAGATCCAACAACTGGATCTCTCGATATTCTACCACCTGTCTCCTCCTGATGATGGACGATTTTATGGCCTTTGGGACTTTGGCAAGTCCTCGACCTTCTCGCACACTTAGCATAATTTATTCTTGAGATTTTGAATGTTCTCGATCTTCTTCTGTACTCCTTACAAAGTTCTGCATAAATTATTCTGTGACTTTGCTCGGCTTGAAAACCTCCAAGGTTCCAAATTCCTTTGCTTCCTTTAGTGGACTTTCTCATGCCCTCCTAGCAACTTAACGCCCTTCCTCCCGATCTTGCAAGGTAAACTTACAATCTCCTTGGCGCACTCCTTGCGCTCATCTAAGACTTTCGATAGCTTCTCCCTTAGCCTATCTGGAATTCTTAATACATCTCCTTTCCTTTGTCGATGCACTCTTGCAAAGCCTTCCTTCCTCATAGTGTTCAAAAACCCTGGGATTCTCTTAAGGATTCCACCACTTAAGAATGTGTTGTTTGAGTATACTCTCGTACTTTCTCTATGCCCTCCTGGTAGAGTGTTACAGTTTATTCAGTAACTCTGTGTTATGTTTCCTCCTACACAGTCTTTCTTTCCAAGGTACTCAACCACCTTGAAATTTCTTCTCGAGTCTGTGAATTATCCTAGTGTGCCATCCTGACAGCTTCTCTTCTGACTCAACTGAGTTTAGATACACACTCCTTGCGTCAGCTCACAGAGTCTCCACTCTCTGTCGCACACTCCTTGCACTTAGCCTTCAAAACCAGACTTAATCCAACACACTTGTTGGCCCTTGACCAGATTTTGTGGAAACGGTGGTCATGTTTGAGCAATTTTGGGACTTCGATAGGCTGATTGAAGACAGAGCGCCAGACGAAGAGGAGATCGAGGGATCTCACCCCCCTTTCACGTACTTTTTTGGTTTTGGGTTTACGTAACAAGTATGGGATGTCGGCCCATGGGTTTACCCATGCTTAGGCCCTTTTGTAATGTATAAATAAAAATCTAGGCGATGTAAGTAGAGAGAGATGTGCTTCTAAGTGCTATATTGTTCTAAGTGCAAGTGATGTAAGTAGTTGGATCTATGTGATTGAGTTAGATTTGTGCATACTGTGTGTTGAGAACTTGTAGAGCTAAGTGCAAGTGACTATAAAAAGGCTTTGTGTTGTGACCTAACTCGAGGAAGGAGGATCTGGTGAGGTGCACGCAGATCTCCAGTCCTATGTGGAGTGGGTTTTGATGCTCTATGCATGTAAGGAGATTGATAGAATATAATAAAGAAGACGAAGAGTTGGTGGATGTAGCCCCATGCTAGGGGTGAACCATGTATATCCTGTGTTATGGTTGCTTTTTTCATTATGGTTGTTATTTGAGTTATGCTTAGTATAACAATATATGTTAGATGCATCTAATATAGTAGCTTAGTGCTTAGTAATGTGAATGAATACTAGATCAGATCTATTTCTATATGCTAAGTGATTGGATGTGTTAGATCTTGTTGAATACTACGTTGTTCTATAGTTAGGGTTTTCTCCTGTGAAGTGGATAAGGGATAAATAATAATGAATGTTAACTGCTAAGTGCTCTGTTAAGTATTGTAATCATATATCTATGTCCCAGCTAGGTTGCAGACACTTGAGTCCTGCAATGCCCCCTGCATCTACCTTGGGTGAGACTTCATCTACTTCGCAGGTGTTGCCGAAAGGGCCGATAGTTAGAGTTTTTTTGGTGGGTTGTTGAAGCGTTGAACCCTGGGTCTTCCCCTGTGCCAACAAATGGTTCTGTTTCCAGGACTTGAAACTTTGATTGCTAGGAACTGAAGAAAAGAGAAAGCTCTGTGTGTAGATCTGTAGCTTTAGTGTGCAGTATTCTACTTGACTTGCAAAGCTATGTGCTAAGAAAAGAAATTAGATCTAAAGAAAAGAGGTAAGATCTTAAAACTTTGTCCTCTGATAAAGGTAATATAAGTGAATTTTTTTTATTTTTTTATTTCAAAAGAATGGATCTAGGTATGTTTGATAGATTTTGTCCTAGTCTGAAAAGTACGTCACAACTAGAAGAAAGAAGATTCGATATGAATATATATGATATAACTAGTGAAATATATGTTATTCCTATGCATAGAAAGAATGTTTGGACTAACAAATGGATGTAGGATCCTAGAAATATTTTTTTGCAGATCCACCACTGTGATCCCAATGCATAGTACAGGAAAGGTTGGGGATCGTTCAATAGAAAGAGAGGATTGAATCTTTGTTATAATTGTAGAAGACCAGGACATCTTGCTAAGGAATGCCCTGGTCGAGGTCCTATTTTCCTTTGTTGTAAGGCTACTGGACATGAAGTTTTGGATTTCCCTAGAATGATTGCCAAAGTTGAAAAGATGAAAATGAGACAAGAAGACCATGAGGAAGGTAAAGAGACTAAGAATATGCTCAAGAACTAGAAAGAATCAGAGACTGTATTATTGCATATGAAATAAACCCTGAATGATCACAAAGACATCAACTTATCAGAGGCCTTAAAAGAGAAAGAGTGCATAGAAACAAGAATAGGAGACTTCGACATAGACTATGTCGTGGATGAGGAAACACAGGTGAATATCATGACAGAAAGTACTTGGGAAATTTTGGGAAAACCTGCTATGGTTCCTTCATTGGGAGGAATATGGTTGTTTAAAGGGAAGATGATAACCCTATGTGGAAGACTTACCCAGATACCTATGAGTGATCATGGAACTTCAACAGAAGAAGAATTTGAGATCATTAAGTTTGTTGAGAACATCACCCCATTTTCTATTTTGCTATGAAAAACTTGGGTTGAGAAAGATCGGATACGAAGGAAACAAGAAGAGGAAGCTTTAGAATAGAAAAAGAAAGAAATAATATATTTCATGGCTAGGAAAATAGCGCACTTACTATAAGAACATGAGGACAAGTCGAAGATACTAGGCACCAGAGACCTGGCCATTGAAGTTGAAAGAACACATGAAGACTTGAAACACTTGTACATACATGAGAGTAGAGAACCTACCCCAGAAAGAAAAGAAGTATTACCCTCGAACCCTATGAAATACCCTCCACAGTGTGAAGTTACTATGACAAGAAGAGATAAGAACAATAATGAAAGAGGAAACCAGTGACTCAAATCACAGGAAAGAAAGCCAGAAAGCTCAGCAAGAAGAAAGCAAAAACATTGCAGGAAGTTCCAGAGAGGACTTCACAAAAGGAAGATTTGCAGAGATGGAACTTTGCCTGGATATTAGAACAATGTATATTGGAACTTCACCACGATGAATAAATATCACCGTTGGAGGCTTCTCGACCGTTAGAACGACACTCCAGAATGGCTAGAAACACAGTTATTGACGAAATGTTCGCCATTGGACCGTTGGGACTGCACCATAACGGATGGAATTGCATTGATTGAGGAGTTCCTTCCTGTTAGAAGATTCTATTATGACGTTTTATATTTATCCCATCGAGCATTTCACCGAGAAAACTTTTGCCAATTGTGATTATCCGAGCCCATAGAGAACTAGTTGCTTTCGCGCAGTGGCTATTGAGAGCTCGCCACCCGTTCTATTACATTAAGTGTCTGCTCACCGAAATGAGATAGATGATCTCGAGCGTGCATGTCGAATGCCATTAGCGCAGTAGAAAAGTTCATTGAAGATATCCTAATAGACCTCATGGTTGAAAAGGTGATGTCCGCAAGCATACAAGCTTCATCGACGCGAGGATTGGAAGCATCCCCATCGACTGTGTAGCGTTGGTCTGGCCGACCCACTACTGAGAAATGTAGCAAGCATCATGATGACTTGGTGAATGTGAATCGCATCCCATCTATCCTGCCCAACTTTATCCCACCTTTGGTTGGCGTGATTAGTTGTGACAGTGTCCCGAGGGACTTCGACTACACCTTGATCACTACGTACCTCCAGAAGGGGATATGCGTAGTTGGACTACAGTTGGGACAGATTATGATGTTGAAGATCAGTGACTTCAACTTGGGATATCACAAGAACCATGGCATTCTCTTCCCACATAAGTATTTTACCAATAGCAAGGGGATGAAGTCGAAGATCATCCCCCAGCCGTGGACCATGGACATCGCGAGGTCCACCATCCTGAACATAATAAAGATACCCCACTTTGGAAAGCATCAGGAGGTTAACATGTGCATTAAACTCCTGTTGTCTTTCTTCCATGGTGGTTATTTGTGGCTAGATAGATTCATCACCGTAGATCCGACATTGATCCATTGGATCACCGGATTAGGCATGCAAGGACTAGACCCACAAGACTTTTATCTAGGGAAGGTTGCAGATCATGCCCTGGCACAGAGAATCAAAGACACCTATGGTGATGTGGATAAGGGGAAGCGAGGATACAAAATATCTTCCATATAGAATGGCGTAGTGCACCTAGCTTGCCATTTGATCACAGGTAAGCTAGTAAGGAAGAATAGACCCACGCAGGTCATGGGGTTTGTTGTTGACCTTGTGAGAAAATTCATTGAAGGACTACAAATGAACTGGGTGAGCTACCTCATCAACCAGTTAGAGAAAGACTATTGTGAAGCTCAAGATCAGGGTTATGAGTTCCATTTCAGATAGTTGATGATCCTCATCACCTTCATTTCATGGGAGATGCCGGAAGGAGCGACCTTCCCTGATATTGATCTGTCTGAACCCCTCGCTGTGAAGTACACTATGCTCTGGTACTTGAGAGACATGGCTAAAAAATGGCAGTAAAATGTGGTGTTCCATACCTATTACCTATAGTTGAAGAGGGCTATTGATTCTTTCCCTTGTATGACGCTGAACACCCTCCATAGGTTTAGGCCATTTGTAAAGTTATGTGTAGATAGACATTTTATTTATATCACTGCACGCGGAGACAAACATAAAGAAGAGATTCAATCCAATTATAAGATCATTGATGAGGACATGTAAGAAATAACTAAGGAATGGACCACAAAGTTCCTTATACCAGTTGACCAGGCAGAACTGTCTGACCCCGATCTCATCGGTAGTCCTGTGGTCACTCACAAAGAATATGATTCACCCAGTAGTAGCATAAGGAAAAATAAGGAAGATGTACATGAGTCGAACAATGCATCAGAAGAGACTGCTTCAGATTCACCTAGAGGGGGAGGAGGTGACGAAGTAGACAAGGAAGAGAACGACGAGAAAGAAGACAAACCAAATCAGGGCAAAGTAACACTGCCTAGGGATCCCCTTGATGAAGCTTAGACATCCAAGAAAAGAAAGGTTTCCCCCACGAAACCTACACCGCGGAAGAAGTCAAAAGACAATAAACTTCCATTTCAGACTGTGCTAATGGTGGATGACATCGATCGCATAATCACTATTGTATCAGATACCTCATAAGACATTCTATAGTGCAGCGAAGAAAAATATGAGACCATGTATGATAGGATTGCAGAAGAATTGAAAGGGGTACAACAAGCCCTCTACTCCAGCCGCGTAGTGTCTAATGTGCCACCGTCATTAGAGGGAGCAGAGTTGGGAGATGAGCCTGCCTAGCTATGCATATTAGAAGAATCGCCAGAAGCTCACCTTATTCATGTCCAGAAGGAAAAATAATAGACCACAGAGGCCTTGAAGCAAGAAAAAGAGGAAGCCATAGAGAAACATCGGGTTGCGCAGCAAGAAAAAGATGACCTCTAGGCAAAGTTTGCAGAGGATAGAGCACATATCTAGAAGGAGAAAGAACAACTGCTCGTAGAGAATATTGGAGTTAAAGAAGAAGTCACTAGAGAAATTCACTCTATAACAGGCTTAGAACATATGGAAGAACACCCAGTGGAGAGTCAAGTGGGGAAGCTTGTTGAAGCCATTCAACAGCTCCAACAAAGAGTAGCAGAACTAGAATTACAAGCAGTGCCAAGAACTCCACAAGAAGTGCGAGACCAAAGGGAAGAAAGTGCCCAGAGCACAGTCTAGAGAATCAAGGCATTGGCCTTAGAATGCAAACAACTCAGCAATCGAAGTGCACATACCTATGAGCACCTTTGCCGAGGACCCTGAACTAAGGACACTGGAGTCACAGATCCAGGAGGAAAAGCAGCAAGCAACAACAGTGCAAGCACAATTGAAGTCATTATCAATGGTAGAGAGGATGAAAAGGTCCGAAGAACAACACATGGTTCAACAACAGGTCCATGCCATCCGGATAAAAGTCATGGAAGTGACTCAGAAGCTCCAGCTAGTGAAGGATGAAGCTTGCACACCTTTTGAGGAAATTGAAGGACGAGGTGCAAAACTAGAACACGTGGTCACCTTAGTTGAACAACTATTGGAGGATTGGTGATCAAGAAATTTATCCAAGAGTTCATCGAGTAGGAGGCTCTGGCGAAGCAGCAGGTCGAAGAAACTCGAGCCAAACTTGAGGCCTTTGAGGAAGAGTTACCCAGATCAGAGTGATTCGAGATGAGTCATAGGTGAGTGTTGGGGGATTGTTATCTCTTGAA
>ML825052.1:6199-23758 GCA_009831015.1 Picea engelmannii | reverse complement strand
ATGCAAATACCTCCTACCGTCAACCACTTAATGGTGACCTTATCTCTAGATTTTGCGAAGGCATAATTTTGTCTCTTCCAACCTGTCAACATTAATTTACTTGATCATGCTTGATATTTTCGAAGGAAAAATGAGAGGGTGGTGCCTCTCCCTTCCTTAAATGCGCACCACTCGTTCTAATCAACTGGCACATGTTGAGGTAGAGAGATGATCATGCATCATTATCTAATGGTTGGGATTCAATCGTGAGATGGACGGTTTTTGTTTCATTTGGTACTTTGCGGCTTCAGGGGTTTGTTATTTGTATAAACTTCCAATTCTCCTAGACTAAATTTCACTGAAGTGTTAATATTGAGTTGATGTGTGTCCATAAACTTCAATGGCCAGATGTTATTTCGGAGCTTTGGTACTTCGAGACTCCGGGTTACTAGAATTTTGAGTAGTTCAATTCCTTTGGAATGATAACCTACCGAATAAGTCATAAAGCGGTGCTGACCACTTGCTGTCGGTTAACACCTCCGCTTAAACTATCCTTCCACTATGCTTGATAAACGATTGAGAATGCTACCGAAGTAGATCAACGATTAGCGTTACTTCATGATTTACGCTTTACCCTATCCTTCCATTGTACTTGATCAACGGTCGAGAATGATCCTAAATTAGATCAATGATTAGCGTTACTTCTTGATTTATGTTTACTCTATCCTTCCACTATACTTGATCCAATGGATATGAATTAATCAAACATTGATATGGATGACCATTATTTACTTCAGGACTTCCAACCTCTACAATATTTCAACCTTTCGGAGTACATTTCATCGAAGTAGATCATACAGTTGATATTTGTTCTCCTGTAGATGGACAATCCTGTCTTTTCCAGAGGTTTCAAATAGATCGATGATCATGACTTGATCTGAAGTTAAGTGGACAGTTCTCGTTCACTTCTCACAAAGATTGATCCAATGGTTAGCATGAATCCGAGAACCAAATCAACAGTCTAGCTTCAATCCTTACTTATCCTTCCACCACTTCATCCAACGACTGTGACTTAATCAAAGGTTGATATGGATGACCACTATTTACTTTGGGACTTTGAGACTTTGGAGGTTCAGAGGTCTGGATAATTGTTGTTCCAATTTCCACTGGAGGTGGTCAACGCCGAAGTGGTCAACATGGGAGTGCTTACATCATGTTTTGATCTAACGGTCATGTGAGAATCCAGAGGATATTATATCAAAGGTTATCATTGACTTCGGCTTTCGGTGCTTCGGGTAGTTGTTGGTTTTCCCATAAGGACAAACTCTAGGAGTGACATAACTTGTTAACGTCACTGCTGACTTGTCACTGGCCGAGTGGCTACCATGTGTCACTTATATTCATGACTTATGTAACCTTAAAGTGCCAACTAGACCTAGACTCTTATGACCATCTAATTGTGCCACGTGTCCTTGATGACATGGTCTGCTGATGTGGATCTCCACGTAGAACATGTCCTCCTCCTGGATCTCACGAGTGTGATCAGTTCTATATCAACGGTCTAGATTTATTTCGTCCTTTGGGAATTTGGGTTGTCCGTTCCCAATTCTCAATTATCCTAAAGTGAGATTCCTCGAATAAAACTCGAGAAACTTGACTTCGTTTAACGGTCCATCTTTGACGTGAAAATCCTAACATGATCCAACGATTGTCAGGATTTTGGCTATTTCAGGATCTCATGAATCCTTCATCCAACAACTGTGATCAATTCTTGATCGATGGTCTAGATTGATTTCAACACTCTGGAATTTGGGTTATTTGTTCTCAATTATCAATTCTATTGGAGTGATATTCCCCGATTAAACCTCAAGTATCTTGACTTCATCTGATGGTCTTGGTTTGTCCCAAAATCTACATCAGTGGACATGATTCTCCCTCGATTTTTTTGTAGTTTTACTGTGGGGATTTCAATCATGATCGTGTTTCTGTAGTGCACTTTCCCTTCTGAGATTTGATTAATGTTTCTTACTTCTGATCTATTTCATCACTATTTCTCCTGATCTTTATAATCATAGGATCACTATTGATCCTATCATGATCAACAATGATCACAAATTGCTTCTGCCACAAGGTGATATTCCTCTGCCCCAAGTTGATCTTTAATTTCTTCTGATTATTGTACATGTTGGACTCATGTTTCCATAAATGACAACACATAATCAATTACAATATGTCCAACACTCTCAAGACTTCTTCAAACAAAACAATAAAATGTGGTTGGTAGAAGAAATTCCCCTAGCCCATTCTAATTTCCAAGGTCTATTGAAAAAGAAAACAAAAAAGAAATAGAGAAATATTACTTGGTGAAAATTTCACTAAGGTGTCAAGGATAGAGTTTTGATTGAAAAAATCCTAGGAGGCATGATTAACTCTTAAATAAAACTTGTTCCCCATGGTGAAAACCTCTACATGAACCATGGTGTAGAGAACTAGTGAAAACTGATAATCGCACCAATGCTCTAAGAAAATAAAAAAGAAGGGAAAATAAAAATATCTAACTCTTCTTTTCAATGTTTACATGTGTACAAATAAAGAATAAAAACCAAGCCACATATTGGAGAAGGAAAACCTATAATTAATCAACCCAAATAAACTCTTTAAGTTAAAATATCTCCAAGGTTTTTCACTACACTATACAAACTACAAATACTTACAAATGCTACAAGTACCCCTCCATTAGACATCTACAACAACAATAACATAAAACAAGCATTATTATATAGGTATATTCCTCAATCATGATCCTAAATATTCATCAAGTAATCCTAATATAGTTAGCTTTTACTCATAAAGAGAAAAAAAGAACCACTACAAAGTAGGATCAACTCAAGAATGATAAGGACTCATCTTTATACATCACCAACATTTGCACCAGTTTCATCACAAGCATCATCTCAAGCATCATCACCAACATCAACACAATCTTCATAACCAACATTATCACCAACACCATAACGAACATCAACACGTTAATACTATCCACCACTCGAGCCTATATATAACAACTAAAACGATATGGGACTCCATACACATAAGACTTATGTGCAATATTCACACTCCAACAAATCCAAAAATATCTACAAAATGATGTCTTTCTACCAACATATTACAATTATCCAACAAAGCACATTAGTCCTCTGTATCAACAAATCTTAGGCCAACATGCACAATTACACACTTTAGACTCATCAATTTCACACTCTATATTAGCATGAGTCACATATTTCAACATAACATGCAAAGTTTAAAAAAAAAAATCTATGCGCGTCTCTCAAAAATACTATCTTAGCATGCCAATAAAATATGCAATGTTCAAACATTCTCAAGACATAGAAAACTTAAAAAAACAACAACTTAAGAAGCTTAGCTGACAAAGATCAATTATGTTTTATGGATTATCTCAAAGTTTGGATCACATACCTCCATGAACAAATCAAGTCTTTGAAGTAGTAAGTCTTTGATGAAGAAAGTTTTCAAGCAAAACCGATAGCCCATCACTCAAAAAAACAACATATATCAACATACAACACCATATATTCTCTAGACATTTCATCAATAGTTCTAGCATTTCATATCTATCATCCATTGGTTTCATATTTCATTCATCCCATTTCACAATCCACCATATTACACATCAAACTTCTTCATTCCACTCATCAAACAACCTATCATATGATCCATTTCCATATTCAAACATATCCATATATTCCCTTCACTACAAAGCTCCCAAATAGAATTATGTCCACTTATATTGTTTCCTAAAGGAACCTACAAGAAGCTACAAAAACATTGTTATTTACACTACTACAAGAAGCTACAGGAAACTCCTTACACATAATGATATATGAAGCTATAGGAAAATGTTCTACACAAAATGCTATAGGATGCTGCAAGAAACTCGATTCCAGCCACCTAAAGCACTTTGTTTTAATGATTTTCAGAAAAACTAATGATCCAACGTCTAAGGGTACCCACATGCAACATTCTACAACATCCTACATCAAAATACACCACTATAACTCCATCACATCATTGAAGTAGGATACCATGTTTTCAAGACCACAACCTATAGGCTGCAAAGGGATCCTCCATTTTTAGCTCAAAACCTAGAACTATTGATAAATAACATGCACACACCTTTATCTCATCATTACAAAGAAAATGCACCTTCGAGGGCATGCTCCAGTAGAAACATTGCTTGCACAGCTTGACAAACACATGCATGTCATCACAACGAAATAAAAAAGGAACAAAAGTATGTCACTTAATCAAAACTTCAATTAAATAATTGATAGTCATAACACAAAATATTAATCATTATAGCTACAAATTCCACTTCGCATGTCAAAGTGGTTCTCAAATATTCACTTGGGGGGAATATCTAAAGTTTTGGTGACGTAATTATCAATTCCCAATGAGAATTTGTACCAACCATGATGTCAAATGAAGACATTGTATCATGTTTTCAATTTCATCAACCATTTGAATTATCAAAGAGAAGGTTCTTCTAACTAACGAAAAAATCAAGAGAAACGATATAATCTCCAAATCAAGGGAAACGAAAAAAAAGTGCATGCATGCTAAAAATCAATAAGAGAATTGACGCAAAGCTTAATTTCTTCCACCATTTTAAGGGTACATAGTTTCACAGTCAAGTTAAACTATTACAAAGAAAAGTTACAAAACTGCAAAGTCAAGTTACATAGTTGGAAGCTCCTCTAGAGTTACACAATTGCAAGGTATATTGTTTAAAGAGGTCAAAATCAAAACTTGAAACCTCAAGTTTTATCCATTGTCACTGAAACTCTAAAATCCCTTCTTAGAAGTTAAAGCATCAAGAAGCTTGCTCTCAAAAGTTTTTACCATTCTCATTTTCAAAACTTGAAGTGTGATAAGCCATTCTAAATTTTTTATTGTTCTTAGATATTTTTTTTCCATTTTTCAAAACATGAATTGTGATGACTTGTGCTTATAAGAGAAGTGTTCTAACCTGAAGACCTTTCCATTCTCATTTTTCAAAACTTGAAGTGTGATAATCGTTTCTCACAAGTTGACTATTCTCGAAAGTTTTTCCCATTGTCATTTTCAAAATATATCTCAAAAGAAAAGTATGAAACATGAAGTTGTTATTACCTTTCTCAAGAAGCATGTTCAAAATGATTTGTTATGACCATTTTTTAAAAAAGGCCTATCCTTAGAAATTGACTACTGAGACCTAAAGTTTTTTCAAGATTTGACCTGTCTTTGAAGGAAAGTATGAAAACCTAAGGTTGTTGTTACCATTCTCAAGAACCCTGTTCTCATAAGTTTTTTCATTACCATTCTCAAGAAGCCTATTCTCAGTAGTTTTTTGTCAATTTAAAAAATCTTGTTCTCAATAGTTGACTATTGAAAAATTCAAGTTTTTCATTAACAATTTTAAATGGCATGTTCTCAAAAGATGAATATTGAGGCATTGAATTCATTTCCATTGTCATTGTCTCAAAATATTGAAGTGTTGAAGTTGAGGGTTTGTGTTGAAACCATTTCCACTATCCAATTTATGATTTCCATTTCCATTTCCTTAGAAATTTGAAGTATTAAAGAGTAATATTTTGTGTGAATTTGTTTCCACTATCAAAATTGTGATTTAGCTAGGATCCTCAACAAAATTAACAACACAATCATCCAATACAGAAACCTACAAGATGGGGAGTGGGTTCAATGGGAGGGAACCCAATGTGAATTTAATATTATACACCAACCCTAAAGTAGTGGAGAGATTCTAGTATTTAAACTGACTAGAATACTTCAATGGACTGCAAGGTTATTATGATAGAGTGGCCATGGAATTTTACTTGACTTTTTAACACATCAGAAACTAGGAGTATATCAACTCAATAAGAGGTTTAAAAATCAAGGTTGATGAACCCATAATTAAAAAAAAATTAGTGCAACTACCCATGGGATTATCTTGGGATAAGGAAGATAGGAAACCAACTTCAAATTCCATAAATTTGTTTTTCCTAAGTTATGAGGAAGTTGAAGAAAACAAAAATGGAGTAAAGAGAGAAAGATTGCCTGAGCCATGGTATGAGGTGGCATATAACCTCTTGAAGTACATCACATGGAATTGTAGGATACATATGCTTTATTCCTACCATTTTAGATTCCTTCACCAATTGAGGAATTTTCTCCATGAAAGGAGTGAGGAAAACATCAACATCCCATACTTCCTATTGCAATCTATAAGGGAAATGAGAACCAAGGTCAAGAAAGAAAAGTAAGAGGAATTATTCCACCACGGCCTAATAAAATTGATAATATGTGATGCCTTAACAAGGTATCCAACAAGGATTTCCTAAGATTATTTTTTCACCGTGACTAGGGAGGACTTTAGATCCATACAACTTGCAGCCAAAGAGCCTAGTCATGAAATGGACCATGGGAGTAAAAACAAATCTAGAAAGGTTGAAACCATCATGAGAAGGAAGCAACATAAAAGAGTATAGGTGGAAGAAGAGGACCGAGATGTGGAAGAAACACTAATAAAAATGTGGACCCCTCATAATAGTCCCTAAAAATCAAAGATTAGAGTCATTCTACATAAATAAAGGAGAAAACCTTTGGATGAAGGTATAGGAAAAGATCCCATATAGATAATAATATAGTAATTACTCCTATCTCCACCACACTTGTAAATTTGGAAGAGGACCCTTGCCCTATTAATGACCTAATTGAGGTACAAGGAGACAATAAACAAGAATATTACAAGAGGCATAAAACATCAACACGCAACATCATTAATGAATTAGAGGAATCTAGGGATAAATACCTCAACTAAAAAAGAATGGTAGAAGCTAAGGATAAATTAGAGGATGCTATTGAAAAGGGAGACCTATTTCACCTTGACCAATATCTTGTTGACCTTCATGAATAGTTTTAGGTTATGTAAAATGTAGCATATTGACAGAAGAAAACAACTAGAGGCCAAAAACAAAACTTTGAATATTGAGTTATCCAAAACTAAGGAAGGATTAGATAACAAGAATGAGAAGGTTTATATATTGAAGGAATAAATAACTAAAATAGTAGAAGTAATAGAGGAAATTCTTAGCTACAAACCTCCAGCTAAAGTATGCACCCTCTTCTTGAAGGAGCAGTGGCACAAATTTTAGATAAATGTATCAACCAAGCATATTCCTTATAGAGTGGATACCCAAAGGGAGTTTATAGAGACGTGTGAGAAGGGATATGAGAAATTTAGGACTCAAATGAGTGAATTTTATTACACAAATTTGTGCTTCCCCATCCCTACATATGGTCACCAAACCCATATGTAGGGGAGGTCCAACTCAAAGCTTTGTGCTCATAGATCCACCATGAAGAATTAAGGGTTGTTGGGGTCTAGAAGTACATGGAAGAATAGATGATTAGTCACTTATGAATTAGAGATGAGGCCATAAGAAAACAAGAACTCATCAATAGACACATAAATTTGACATCATACATCTAGCTAATACCCATTTTAGAGGAAAAACAAAGAGGGACAATTGCCCATTTTAAGGATACAGTCAAATTTTAAGGGAAGGTGCACTCCAATCCTGACAAGCTAGATGAGGTGCTATTCCTCTTGATATTCAAATGATAGAGCCTCACTTTCCTCATAATTTACATGTTGTGTGTAAGGAGTCTTTGAGGAATATCAAGCTCAAATGGATTGGGATAAGATTCAATTCTCCTCTCCTACTACATACCACACCTACTAAATATATGGATTAGGAGAAGGAGAAGGAAGATTGGAAATAAATAGAGAATAATGCAAGGCACCATGGCAGAGGTGCCATTACTTATTTTTTTGTGGTAGAAATATCAACTCCTTGTTGTTATATTTACCTTATGTTGTCCATGAAAAAGAATAAAATCAAATTTTTCAAGTTTGTTTAGAAATACATCTCACAATTCTCTCATTAGGGATTGATTTGGTTTTTATAATATGGTGACAAGTGGAACAAGTGGAAGTAATAACTAATAAAGCTATATGCACACTAAGAATAGTTTAGAATTGTTTTCAAATTGTGAAGTCTAACCTTATATCAGTTTTCTGCAAAATGATTTGGTTAACATTATACATTTTATTCTATATTACATAGCAAGAGTTATTTATTCTTTGGAACAAATATGTAGTAGCAATTTCATGGCTATTTGCATTATGAACCTCCTCCAAGTAAGACACTTGTTTCTTTATGAATTGATCCATATTTCACATTGCTAGACTATAATTAGCATATATCATAGAAATAACTTTGACACCTTGATATAAATGAAATCAATGCTTATGATAAAAGAACATGGGCTCCATAACATAGTATTCCAACTCTGTATGCATTACACATGAACTAAGGGTGGGTTAAATAGTACAAAAATTAATCCTAGTCTTTGATATATTGTTTGACTTGTCAAATGTAATATGATATTGAATTTAAACTTGGAAATCTAACACACACACACACACACACACACACACACACACACACACACACACACACACACACACATATATATATATATATTCCAACTATGTATGCATTACACATGAACTAAGGGTGGGTTAAATAGTACAAAAATTAATCCCAGTCTTTGATATATTGTTTGACTTGTCAAATGTAATATGATATTGAATTTAAACTTGGAAATCTAAGACATATATATATATTCCTTCATTTAAAATTTTAAGGCTTACTTATAGATTCAACTCTATGTATGTATTATTCAGAGACTATCTCACTAACCAAGAATTGATAGATTTTCCAATTAACCAAGATATGGTATATTCTACTACTAGTCACATGCTGACAAATTCTCCTACCAACAAAGATTTGAAAAACAACTCCCCTACCGACCAATGTCTGACATGTTATCCTACCACTATTAATGTATTATGGATTGGATCTCATGATAAAAACTATGTTATTAAAGGGATGATTACAAAATTCACCATTCCCAACTTTGATTTCCATAAAAAAATATATAAAGAGGGCATATTATTTTCAAATTTCATATGCCCCAATTTTAGAAATTCAACAAAGACACAATCAATATGCTACAATATTTCTACCCATGGTGACTTCTTAATACTGAAAGAGGCATACATGATAAATCAATAGATGGAACGACTATGGGATGAAGGAAAACAAGATCAGGTATTAATGATATAACACCTAGATATATATGCCAATGGGATATCATCATATTACTCATTGCATGTGGTAACTGTGAATCCCAACAATGGAAATCAAGAAGAAAAAGAGAGCATCACTACTATACGGTAGGGCGTTATGATAGAACATATGTGATGCATCTACCTAGGTTGCATATGCACCTAGTTACCTTAGCTATTGTTTATGGATTCTTACAAACACTTGGTGTACATTCTATATAGGCAATAAATGGTGTCACATAGATATAAAAATAAACATTGTAACTATGTTTGGTTTATTTTTAGGACTTGTATTACATTGAAGAATGCCAATGCTTCATAAGGGTGAAAATTGCCCCGCGCAACAAAAGGAAAAAGGAATCTTAACCGAAGTAAATGATGTGTCAACTATTTTGAAGGGATGAATATCTACTCAGCCAAGAATGGTGTGTTTTCCTGGATCTAAACTATGTTTAGTGATTAGTGTGTTTGTCTGGATTAGAGATTGTGATTAGTGTTTGGGAAAAACATAGTTTATGTCTGATAGTTATTTAGGCTCCACTATACTAACTAGTGATAGATTAGATTGCATGTTTCAGGCACATATAGTGTAGAAAATCTACTGATTACGAATCTTTGTTGATTAATTTACGATTGGATATATATTATACATATAATTGCACCAACACACACAAAGCCTTTCATGATAAATACAAAGAGGAATAATAAAAGATGAGGAATTCAATGATACATTTCAAGAGCTACAAGGCCAAGTTCATGAAGAAAAAGGACACAACAAGGCTAACTACACTCTCCAAGGTAGATAAGTTATGTGTGACTGACATTGGGGAGGAATGTTGTGATTGTCCTTGAGATTGGGTGAGTCAATAGACGAATGGAGAGATCCTTGTTGTGAACATATCGATGTACTGAGATGAGCTCACTTGAGACAATCTCACATTGTTAAAGGTTAGACCATGACTTGAGATACAAATCAGAGTACTTTCCTGAGGGATTAGCTAACCCTCATTGTGCAAGACATGTCCAAGATGGTATGGGTGCACACATACCACAACTCCAATAGGTTGGATAACATGCATGTGATGAGGCCATTTGAGTAGCCATAGGATGGTCATCCAGGATTGGAGTGATGTTATAACACCCACATGATGATATGGTGGTCCTCCATATGGAGTGATGTTATAACACCATCCAGTAGGATGGCTAATGTGCATGTGATGATGCCAGTTGAGTAGCCATAGGATGGTCATCCTGGATTTGAGTGATTTTATAAAACCCAAATGATTATATGGTGGTCCTCCAGACAGAGTGATATTCTTAACCTTCTTTCGTTAAGTGATATTGATTCTTTTCCCTATAGAAGATTGATTTTCAATATCACTTGATCTGAAAAGATCTTTTAAACGACAATAATTGAGTTATTATGCATGTGTTAAATTACCATTTAGGAAACTAATGAAAGATGAAGAATTAAAGAGGAAATATGACATCCATATAAAAATATACATATCTGAACAAAAGCATGAATAACAAAAAACCATAAAACACCAAAGTGATAATGAAGTTCATAAATCTTGCCTACGTCTCCGGGCCTTTGTCTCAGTGGGTGAGGATTTCTTATTTATTTTAAAATATTTAAAAGTACATCAAAGTAGTGCCAAAAGGTTACAAACTAATCTTCCCTTATTCTACCATATGTCTAGAACCCAAAAAAACTGATGGCACTGAGAACAGATGAACGGAGCTCCCAGAAATGGCCTTCAAAGGTGCTCTCCTCATTAGCTTCCTTGCATAAAAATGGATTTTTCTTGGAAATTCTTCATCATAAACACGTTATGTACCTCCTCCTTGGATTTAAGAACCCCTTTTTTATATACACTTGAAGTTGGTAACCATCTCCCAATTTCCCCCCAAGATCTGGCCTCAAAAAATGACAAAAATCTCCAAAACTACTGAGAAAATCCAATTAAATCTCTATTATAAAGTTAAATAACCCACTTTGAAAAATATTAGGGCACAACCCCTTATTCACTAGCCCCTGGTCCTATTGGTGTGCCCCATGTGGCCTTGTGCTGGCACTGGATTGTTAGCCCCTTGAAATCCTGCTCCTGGTCGTATGTTGGAAGGTCATATGGCCCAACGCTTGTGAACCCATGTGCTAACTGGCCCCGACGATGTAGCCCATGGTTTATCCCCCTGGTCGGTGGGCTAGATCGACTGATTGGGGCTAACTCCCTAAACTTCGTGCCAACAAACAAAATAACCCTGGGTCTTATGGTGTTGAGTGCTAGTCTCCCGCGCCAAACCTTATCACTGGAGTATAGCACAAAACCCTTGTGTGGTGAGTGTATGGTCGCGCATGTAACCAGGGTTGGGGCTAGAACCCAGACCTTACCTCCTCCGCCTGAAACCTTAGGTAAGTTCAAATATTATTTTTGTGCCATAAGGTTAAGACACAATGTGAGGGCGATTTGGCTAGCATGGCCCTGCCAAGACGTTCGCCCATGCCCACGCCCGAGGTTGTGGGTTCAAGCCTCGTTAAGTCCAAACAATTTTTTCATACCAACGAGCTAATGGAGGGGTGCCATGCGGAAGCCTAGGACTAGGCCATGTGGCACCACATCATTCATCCAAATAACTTTCCACTTGTCAAAACCAGATTTGACCAGTTGTCCACATCTTCCACATGTTTGCTCCAACCATACCATGTGACGTGTCATATAGTCGTGCCATGTGTCACCCTTATAGTCGTGACACATGTCACTCCCTGATTGGTCCACCTATCTGACATGTCGTCAGTTTGTATGCCCAGTCAACACACTGAACCTACCATTGTACCTTGCCACGCCATTTTTACAGGTATACATCCTATATAGTCAGCTTCCACGTGGCACTGTACAGATTGTACAAACTGTACATTCATCATTTTTTTGCTTGTTTGGCCAAATGAACAGACTGTGATATATTGAGCATACACCGTCCTTTTGATCTTGTTCAAGTTTTGTTGGGTTCATATCGATGAGGTCTACGCACATGTCCGTTTTGAAGCCATTCCGAGTACTTTTATTTTTAGGCCTTCCTGGACCCATTTTGGTCTTGAGATCCAATTCTGGATCAATACAGTAGGATGGATAATGAGTAGAGTGATGTTATGACACCATGGTCCTCCTAAATGGAGTTGACGATAGGTGGTCCTCCTGGATTTGAGTGACCTTATAAGACCTAGATGATGATATGGTGGTCCTCCAAATGGAGTGATGTTATAACACCATGGTCCTCATGATTGGAGTTAACGATAGGTGGTCCTCCTGGATTGGAGTGGTGTTATAACACCTATATAATGATATGGTGGTCCTATGTATGGAGTGATGTTATAACAACATGGTCCTCCAGAGTGGAGTTGATGATAGTTGTTCCTCCACATTGGTGTGGTGTTATAACACCTAGATAACTATATGATGGTCCTCCTGGATTGGAGTGATGTTATAACACCATAGATGATGATAAGGTGGTCCTCCTAGATTGGGGTGATTCTATAACACCTAGACAATGATAAGGTGGTCCTTTTGGATTGGAGTGATGGTATAACACCTAACTAATGATGGGATAATCCTCCTTGTGAGGTGGACATGATGCCTTGAAGTTTTGGCCAAGCCAAACCTTTCCTATGATGTAAGAAGTCCAGTAAAAGTTATAAAGTTGTGAAAAAAATCCCAAGCTAGACATTGGTTATGTGAAGTGTGAGTCGTACATAATGTAAAGTCATGTATAAGTCATGTTATACATCTACATATATATGAGCTCCTTTAGTGATTGTGAAATATTTCTCTTTCTCTTTCACACTTGGATTTTCTCTACAATTGTTTGGGGAATTTCACTACAGTTGTTCTTGCTCCTTCTAGGATTTGTTATGTCTTTTTCATGCTCATTGGAGACTCGCTATGACATGTGTCTTTTCCTTAGAGACTCGCTATGAATTGTGTCTTGACCTTGGAGGTTCACTATGGCTTGTGTATTGTCCTTAGAGGATCTCTATTACTTGTGTATTGTTCTTGGAGGCTCACTATACTTGTGTCGTATCATTGGTCTATTTCTATAATCTTGCCTTGCACTCTAGAGTTAATCGCTATGCTTTGTCAAGCTGTAGCAAAGATATGGTTTGTTGTCTATGGGTTATGTATTACATGGTCTTTCATATCTCCTTTGGCCTAGGGTTTTTGGCAAAGGACTTGATAAATCCATGATTCAATATTGATTTATAAGGACTTGATCATAGTGAAAGGTTGGTGATTTATAAGGGTGATATGACCGATGGGAGCATAAAAGAACTCAAGCTACACACAAATAAACAAATCAACACAAGAAATGCAAATTGACATATTAACATAACAATATCCAACTAAGTTATTGAAATTCAACTAATGATACCTTATTCTCCATCCATATAGTAAAATCATACCACTTTTTGTCTTGGATCATCTCGAATTCTAATTGTGATGGATAATGACCATATTGTTACTCTTGTGAAAACATGGCAGATGGACTAGTTAAAGTAATTAATATCCAATCATTTACTTTTTTGTACAAAATTAAAAAAAAATAATATCATTTCAGATAATAAATATACTTACAAATTTTCATACTAAGGCTTATAAACCTTTTGGCCACTGTGATGTGTGGCACGATTTTTTTCCAGCCTGGCCTTCGAGGCCTTGTACTGAAATATACACTAATTCAATTTAATTATGCAACGGTAAAACATAAAAATCCTTTAATGATATTGAAATAATCTTATGACCAAATTCAAATACCTATGTTCTCTCCTTGTCGGACTTCCTCTGTGACTCCAATCTATCATATGATTTCAAGAGCTCTTTCCATACTTTCACACTTACATCAATTGACCTTATTTTATTCATTAGCTCGAGAGGAAATTATTTTATCTTTTTTGTTTGGTTGCAATGAAATATCTTGCAGTTTTGAGTCATTTGTTTTTTTATTATCTTCTTTACTGACCAACCTGACCCAAATTCAGTCTCGATGTCATGGATGAATTCTTTTTGAAGGTGCATGGATATCTTCGAGAATTGAAGATATAGATGCTCTTTGAAGCGTTGAAGGCATGATTCCTTGAACCTACTCATGATACTTTCACGACATTTGTCATTTTGATATTCCCGGAGACAACATCATATTCTACCTCGGTTTCATATGTACCAATGCAAGATGCATAACATGTACTGGTGGTGGAAGAAATATGTGTCCCATGAGTGGCTGGAACATCGGACATCTCTGCTCCCTGTTCCACATTATTAGAGGTTATTGTGATTGATTTTCTCCTTGTTCTTTTGCACGATCCAGGAGTTAATGGGGAATCAATCGATTCCCTTTGATAGGGTTTCTTTGGTTGGACTGTTTCAATGCCTTTAGTAGACCATTCTTCCACGTATTCAGAAAGCATGGACAAGTCCATACCTTCTAGTTTCTTCACTACTTCTACACCCAATATAGAAGCCATTGCCTCTTTTAGTTTCTCACTATCATGTCCTATATATGTACAATAATTTTTTTATTTTAAATTTAAAAAAAATAAAAATAAACCCTATATATGGATGAAATTTCTCTTTTATAATTTTGAAATAAAAAACTAAAAAATGCAATTCAAACAAGCAATGGAAACATGTACAAATCTATAAATTGAGTATGAAATATCTCATTATGGCAAGAATCAGATCCCTTTTCTTGTTTCCCTCTGATGCTTGATAGTTTTTGGCATCCTAGGGAAAAAAATTTCCTCCAGACTATCGAAAATCTCTTCTCTTTGGTGTGTACTTTTTTCTAACTTCCCTCTAACTGTTATAAATAGAAGTAGTGTGAAATGGATGGATAGGTGATCCAGATTATTTTCAGCATGAAATGAAAGCGAAGATATAACATAGAAATATACAGAGCTATTGCAAGAGAGCCAATAATATATATATATATATATATATATATATAACAAGAGACACAATATACATTAATACACAATTTCTATTAATGAGTGAAATGTACAAAACTATATAAATACAGAGCGAAAGACTCGCTAGAATGGTGGAAGATTATATCCGAGAAGAGATGTGATGGCTACTCACATTCGTAAGAATATGAATTACAATGAGGCTCCAAATTCCTTTTTAAAACAAATAAAATACAAAACCCTAACCCCAAAATATGAAAAAACAACAATTTTGTGGACCCTGTTTTGGGTAGTTTGGTGTATCAACTTCATAGGGGTGTAACTTTGGCATACAATATTCGTTTGGGGCACATGATATCTTGTTGGAAATGTATCATCAAGGATATTAATTTTTGGGGATCAATCAGACCCTTCATATAGAGTTGAGGTTCTTGATCCCGAAAAACTTCATTTAGACCCTCAAAACAACCCAAGAAGTTTAGGAAATGAAAAATTTCTAAAAATAGTAAATTGTTAGAAGATCATTTTGCGCCAATTGGAATAGATGGGTAGCCACCGATATCCAACTAGATAAATCCTCCCTCCTTAGAAAGTAATGTTATCCATTTTGTTGAGTTCCTGGGGGAGAGGGACAAGTGTCTGTTGAATCTGCATCTTGATGAGCTGCTTGCCTTGCAAGAGAAGTTGCGATGCTTAGCTTGTTGAAGGTTGTCACAAACCTTTAGATGGAAGGGTTGGACCTTTTTAACTAGTCTGGCTACATGATATAACTATGTACATAAGTAATCCTTGTGCTTTGCTTCAATCTTGTGGACCTGCTTCTGCTGGACATAAGGTACTTGGACTGAGGCTGTAGTGGTTGTGGTGTTCTTCTGTTCACCTTTTGAACAGATTGTGAAGAAGCCGAATTTTGTAGTATGAGATACTACCTTGCAGTACTTTTTAGCTAGGACAATAGTTGGAACTACCTCTAGTATCATGTAGAGATGATCCCCTAGAGTAAAAATGACACTATGGGATCGAGACTCATAGATAACATGATGCTTCCACATATATGGATGGCCCAAGAGAACATCACATACATCCAGTAGGGAAACATCACATAATACCTCATCGTTGAAGGGTTGGATTCCCTATGGAAATCGATACTTCTGGCTGACATGGAGATCACGTCCCTGGCAAATCCACCCAATGTTCTATGGTTTTGGGTGTGGTATTGTCAACAATCCCAACTGTTTGACAACCTCTACTGAGATGAGGTTCTTATGGCTTCTTCTATCAACAATAAAATGCAGTGGGGTCCCATTCACCCACATATGTGAATGAAAAAGATGCTCCCCCTCTTCAAGTTATGTTGGTTATTCTAGTTGAATTGTTGCAGTCACGACAATAACATTGGGATCTGCATCGATGATTTGTCTTCTACTAGTATTTTCTGAATCAGATTCTGAATCAAGGTTCGGCTCCTTGTCTTTTATCTTGGCCACCAATGACTGTTTTGAGTAACATTCATCGGTGTTGTTCTAGGGGATTTTGTGGAAATCACACCATTTTTTAGTGTCCCTCTTCATATTTCCATTACCCTTCTTTTCCTGTGGCTTGGAATGGTTTTCTAAAGGATGATTGTTAGGGTTGTCTTTACCATTCTTTGGTTGTTGAGTATTTTCCGACCCAGACTCCCGCTTGTTCTAGTGCTTAAATTTCTACTCCATTTTAACAACATATTGATAAGAAACACAGAGTGATGATATGTTCAGAAAATCCATTTCAGTTTGGATGTATTTGTGTAGAGCCCCACAGTATTTTAGGACTAGATGTTGCTCATATTATTTGATACCCAGCTTGGTGAGAAAGGTATGGAAGGTATTGGTGAACTCCAACACTACTTGGCCCCTATCTTGTCATAGTGTGGTCCATCTCATGTACTAGTCATCATAGTTTCCAACATGGTAATATTGTTCCTTGACCACATCCACAAAAAAATCCCAATTGGTTTCGACCCCATATATTCCAAACTCCTTTGTGGAACTTTTATCCCAGTAATTTTCCCACCAATGTTTGACATGGGGGAGATCCTTAAGGAGTGCAAAGGTGATATTTTCCTTGTCGGAGAAATTATGAATAGAGAAATAAACTTCTACTATATTTAACCATTTTTCTAGGGCATCTGTATCTATTTGTCCTTCAAATACAGGAATATCAAAATTAACTTGTTCCTTGAAAGGTGAGGTGCCTCCAAAGTGGTCACTTGATGAAGACACACCTGTTGCTATTGGAAGACGCTGAAGGATGTGTGAAACATTCTCCACCATTTTGTCCTTTTTTAATGTGAGAGCTTGCTCAAACACCATATAAATATAAT